>MCJB01052808.1:42656-56118 GCA_002018475.1 Nicotiana obtusifolia | reverse complement strand
ACGCGCGGATCTTCTGGTGGCGCGTGGGAGCGCGTGGGACAGCGGCTGCCGGAGGTTTTCACTGGGGTTTGGTCGCCGGACACTGACGACCCCTGTGGTGGTGTTGGATTTTGCGCACCACTGACAGAAACTAGGCAGACGCAAATAACCTTCAAATAGGTTGCCGGAAAAAGAATTCCGGTGACTGATTCTCTTCTCGGAGTCGTTGGAATTTATGCACAGCGATAAGACTCTCACTATTGCTCTGATACCATGTGAGAAAGCACGGGAAAAAAGAGAATATATTATTGATATTCTTATTCAATACAAGAAGCCCTTATTTATAACTATATTTCACAAAGCATATACTACTCTTCTACCAATGTGGGACAAGACTATTATATATATATATATATACATACTCTATTATATACATATCTACAAAACTAACATAGAGGATAGAAATTCCAAAGTTAAAACCTATCCAGACATTCTCTTCTTCACTACTGAAGTATCTGCACAGCTATCCCTTATACCATTCACATATAAAATTTTCAGTATGAATTTTGTATTAACAGACAGGGGACACTTCTAAGCAGTTGTTTGTGCACTAATGGTTATATTCCATAAAGCTACTATCATTCAAGAAGCCTGTCAACCTTAGACCATATTAGTACCAGATCATCTGGCTATATGGTTCTCAGGTTGGGAACTGAATGCAATACTCACAGCCAAAATTTTCGTTTAGAAAACAAATTGTGTGGGCTTAGAAAGCTTGATTGGGACTGAAGCTTGTAGAAAGATTCTTAATGGAGCTTGTAGAAAGCTTCACTCTGAACAATCCTCTTTACATTGTATATGTTCTAGTTCTCTGTTTGATACATACTGCAGTAGACAGTTGAGGGATACATGCAGCTTTACCCTGTGACTCACTTTAGAATCATGTGAATGAGTACGGCTTGATTATGTATTTGACTCATTTGTTCAATTGATTCGTATGACAAAGGAGTGGGAAGGGAGGGGGGATGTGGTGGTGGTATTGGTAATGGGGGTGGATGTACCACCATAGTAACAGTTGCATATTTGATATATGCCGATTAGATACTATGTAAGAGATCACATTACTTCTAAAAATCTGATACACCAGGTTACATTTCCATACAGTAATTTGGTGTTTTATTATACGCTTGACATGTTAGCAAAATAGGGTATTTTCATATTATTCAATATCGTGTGACAGGTGACATTGCTTATACACTGATCAAAATTCAACTATATAAAGCCCAAAAAGATAGATTTTTACCCCTTTGATATGATGTGGGAGGCTATGTTGGAACCAAATTTTGATCTATGCACCAACCAAATAGAATGTTATACTTATATTTATTAAATTATTTGATTATAATTCGTTTATTTAATGTCTTAACTTTTTACACATTTATTCTTGTTTCATGTGTTAAATTATTTATACTTTTTATCTTTATTTAAGAATTAGGTGTAGATTAAATAACATAAACTTTGATAGATCAAGAACATTATTCTCCCCAGAAGTTTGATTCCAATTTCAGTCCATCCACGCAGTTATTAACCAAATGTAAGATTATTTTTCCTTAATAACAAAACCGTCCATATTACAATTTTAGATGATTTAGCTTATAATAAATGTATTCTCTTATTACACTTCTAAATAAATGGAATATCTATTGCATTATCTTCAAACTACTGTACTACAGAACAGAAGTATATAAATCATTAGCGTCTATTGAGATGCTTTCCTTCAAATATTTTAATATAGGGGCTCCCCATTGCAAAACAAGAGTATTAGCTCCACAATGGAAATGCCAAAAGCGGGAGGTTTCTCACAGCAGCAAGGTACCAGGAATGCTCAATCTGGAAGTTCACCGCATTTCCGTATCTCTAACTTGACAAAAGTAACTTCAGTCAGTTATGATGAATTCAAGTATGGGTTTCCATCGGATGGCTTGTCTACTGTAACATATAGGTGGTGGGGAAACAAGAGTCCTGATAACAACGAGGATAGCCAACCGAACGATGATAATGCCAAAAACAGCAAGGAGCAAGCAGAAAATGTAGCAGAGAAATCTGAATGCAAGACAAGTGTAGATTCCATGGAAGCGAGTTCACTGACAGATGTGAGAAAACGAGCTGTCAAAGAGGGGAAAGAAATGCTGAGGCTTGGAGTTTATAGGGGACATAGAGCAAACATGCTTGATTCAACAAAACAAAAGATTCTTCCTCAGGTATTCAAATCATATTTCCATGTCAATGGAGGTATGAGTAACTTAGAATCATGACAATGGACCATCGATCGTGTTTTCTTCATATGATGGAACAAGGGCTTATAAGATGCTGCAATGAACAATGATCATTTCAAGATTCACACGAAGGTAACATATTACATCTAGGATTCAGTACTTTGCGTGGAGTATATCAGGCAATTCATCAATGGTCCTCTTTTTCTTTGATTATGTCAGAGATGAGACTCAGAACTACCACAGGCGAGACCAAGAATCTATTAGTAGCTTCCTATTGATCTTGATCAGTTATAGCTTAATGTTTTTGTTAAGAGTATCTTGTTTGATCGGACCCAGTTTTATAGCTAAATGCCTGCTTAATGCTTAGCCCCATGTGCTTTCGGAGCCCCAGCTCGAAAAATCACTTTTATCACTAACAAATTTTGTTATCAGGAAATCACAAGCACCAAAGAGCATGAGCCAGTTATGATGTGAAATATGATGTTTATGGCATGTGTAGAATTTACAAAAGCTGCGTGCGAGTATATTTTTAGCTGGTTAGCTGCTAAAGTTGAATTTTGGGAGTCCATGTATATCATGAAATTCATGATTCCTGATGTTCAGGCAAAATTCAAAAATCTCGTAGAGGATGTTCTCATGTTCTTCTTTTTCTGTAAGGGATAAAGTCAGGATGAGTTTAACTCATAATTTGAAATATATATATATATATATATATATATATATATATATATATATATCATTTGTGCAATGAATTTCTAATTAAGCGGATCAGTCGTGAACAATGGATAAATAGTCACTTTTTCAGTTGACTATTAGAGTTCGGCCACCTTTTAAATCATATTGGTGAAGTAGTCCGGAAATAACTCTAGACAAAAATATCCCAACCTAAAAATACGGAAGAACGACAGGAACAATTACTAGTATGAAAATTGTTGGTTCAAAACTCCAGGAATTGTTCTTGGAGTTACTGAAATTTTCTACAGGTGAAAACCCAACATAATATACATGGAGTTTGGAACCTCTAAAGATAAAATCCACAAATTGTTCTCGAAGTTCCAAAATTCCGTAGCCGTATGATTCAGTATAGCATGCTGGATTTCAGAACTATTAATTGTGAAGCTGCAGCACAGTGCGCTGGAATTAGAATAATTACTGCTTTTTCCTCGTTTGATTAACTTTTTCTGTATATTCATTTATGTGCTACGGTGACTTCGTGGTCAAATTTGCTGTGCAGTACACCGAGTCTATCTCAACTCTGAACTGGTATGAACCAGATCAATGAAACTAAGATTTCTTTTTCATTCCCAACTCCAGGTATTGTTCTTGGGGTTTGAAGCAATAAAAGTTTTGAACTCCCTGAGTCACGTTGGAGTTTGCACTAGTAAAGACTTAAAAACCAGGAATCGTTTATGGAGTTCGTACTAGTAAAAATTTAAAAATCAGAAATCTTTCCTAACGTTTGCACTAGTAAAGGTTCAAATACCAAGAATCCTTGTTGGGGTTTGAACTTATAAATGTTTGAACTCCATAATCGTTCATGGATTTGCATACTCAATAAATTTTTGAACTCCAACAAATTTTATTAGGGTTTCACTTGTCAAAGTTTCGAAGTTCAGTACCGATTGCTAAAATTGTGTTCCGCGTTTTAGTTGGTGAGAAAAAGGTTATTTAGTCGGTCAATGGCTACTTTGCTATTGCATTTAAAAAGCTGACTAAACTACAATAACCAACTCAAAAAGTGATTAATCCAGCTAATTTTACGCGAAAGATAGAGGAAAAAGGGTTAAAAGAATTTTTTTTGAGTGGACCATATCTTATGTAGAACGATTGTGATTTGTGACAACATAACTTTTTCTTGAAGAATATTATTTGAAGTCAAAACGATTAATACATGTGGTTAACATTGAATCTTTTTATTAAAACACTATTCTATTTATTAACATTATTATTATTCTTTTAACAAATATTTTTTTACATCCAGCTAAAAACCACATAGAAAATGAATATTGGGACGTGAGGATGACGGACGGAATTTATCAGCGGTACGTAAGGGATGCAATCGAAAAGAGTCCCACGTGCCTTGATGTCTACGGTTAAATGGCGGGTGCCAATTCCGGAGTGTTGATGCACCCGATCCATCTGAATTTAATATTGTTAACTCAATATATATGTTTATATACAAAATTTTTCTAAATTATTAGATCTAAAAATATAATTTTAAAAGTTCAATAAATTTACTGCTAAGAATTTTAAAATTTTAGTATATCGACCTTAAATTCTAGATCTGCTTCTACAATTTCCCCAACACGTGTGATCCCAAAATACCTTTTCGTTAACCATATACCTTATGCCCCTTTCCTCGTGATTTACTTTTTGTTGTTTTTATTCGAAAAGAAAAATAAAATTAACAAATAACTGTGAAAGCTTTAACTGAATATAAATTAATAACTACTACAAGATATTACATTTTTTGTATTACAGTTCGAATTTAAATCATTAATTACTTTATTGTTCCGTGATAGACGTCGCGAATGTTTCAGCCTCTAAAGTGTCTCTAAAATTCATGTTTTCTCCAAGAAGAAACTATAGTTTGCGTAAGATTTCTAGTCTCAAAGATGATTATTTAAGTATATATGGAATATGACGATAGCAAATTAAATATCATATCACTGAATTTTAAAGAGATAACTCCTCTAGGGAAGAACTACTTACCCAAAAAGATTTCCACGTGTTTTGAATAAAAGAACAAGAGAAATGCGATTTGGAAGACTTATTTTAAGGAACTCGAAAAAAAATAATTGGAAAAATCAAAAAAGATATTTTATAACTCTAAAGTTTTAAAAGGAAAAATAAAATTATCTAACAACGGGACAAGGAAATTTATCGTACTAGAAGCTAAATGATGTGCTAAACAATAAACTAAAATAATGCATAGAAGGGGCTAATCAGTATGCTTTAAATATAACGGAGATTAAAATTGCTCAATTTTAAAATATAAAAAGGGCTTTAAGTAATACTCAGGCGTAAATTTATAGGATTATTTTAGACCAATCTCTAAATATGAGGGAGATTTTTTGTCGTTTTCTTTATGAAAACAACAAGAGTTACAGATTAATTAGACTATTCACAAATTTTTTTATACTCTAATTCTATTCCTTTTATAGTCTACGAGAACTATATTTCTCATTAAACTCACATAAACATTTACTATTAGTTATTATCAATATTAATTAATAGTAAATATCTATTAATTGCTATTTACTAATATATAGTATATACCAATTTGCTAGGTGATGATAAAGACAGCGATCCTGTATATTCAACTATACCTAATGAAAGGAACATCGTCCAATTTAAGTATTGTTTGTTACTTGGAAATTTACACTTTCAATTTTCAAATATCTTTTAAGATTTTTTGGCATGACTTCTATGATATGTTTATTCACTAAAGGTAATCATTGAATTCTTTGTTTACCAATATTACGTGGGGGTGGGGTCAGAAGCTTTCTCAGTCAGAACTCGTTGTACTGGACTTGTTTATGCGATTTATATTTCTTATGTGATGTATGAACTATTGAATAGTAAAGAGGTTACTCAGTGCACACCCAAATAATAGTAGCCGCAGGTTTCCTTGGAAACTTTTCAAAAGATATATTATGTGGGGTATTATATATGTGGCAAAGCTAAAGTCATTTTTACTACTTTTAATACTTCTTGAGTTCTATTTTTCTTCAAAAAGGTCTATCCATTTCTACTTCCTAACAAGCTACAAGCTCATTATTAGCTCTTTAGTTTCTTATAATTGCACAAACATATTGTACAAGACTTCCTTTAATGATTTGGAGTAGTTCTATTCTTTCTCTTCCTTTCTTCTTCTACTTAAATTTTCTCTCCCCTTAAAGGAATGTCTCAAAAATATTAGGAGTAATATCTTCTTCTTTTGTTAGTCTTGATTCAATTTTTCTTAGATATTCTCAACACCATTTTCTCCAATATGTCTCACAACCCTTTCTATCATGACTACATGGGAACTGAAGGGATCGATACATTTCCTTTCTTTGGTGAAAATTCCTCAAATTATAACCATCCACCTCCTAATAATATTCAAAATCCACATCAACAATTTGTTCCTTCTTCTTACATGACTCTTACTGAGTGTTTACATAGTTCTATGGACTATAACACTTTATCAAGTGCTTTTGGCATGTCTTGTTCGTCCTCTGAAGTTGTTTGTCCACAAATTGATCGTCAAGACTACCCTTCTAGAAAAAGTAGTGACGTCTCTCCTGCAGAACTCGCCATAGATTCGCCTCTGGAAGGAACTAGTGTTGAAATTCCACCAACGACGAATTCTTCGATTTCTTCTACCTCTAATGAGGCTGGAGGGGAAGAAGATTCTTCCAAAAGCAAGAAACTTATGCAAGGAAAAGGGTGTCAAGAAGACGGAAATGATAAGTCTAAGACAGAGTAAGACATTCTTTTTTTGCTCACATTAGATAATATTAACAATTTCTTCTTAGGGACGTTTCTTTCTTATCTTCAAGGATTAGATTATATATTAATTGAACTAATTCTAGTCATAGTTTAATTTCTATGTTATTCCTTGGCTGGACTCTTGACTATTCTCCAAGTTTCTTTCAGTATATGGCAATTAATATCTGGCCAAAGATTATTTTTCGCCCACAATGGAATCTATTTACATTCAGTAGCTAAAAATATGTATAAAATTTGTATATTTTTTATATTTAACATATATAAGGATCATTTTTTATCTTTTTTATTTTGAGAGGGGTTTCCCTTAATATTTTGACCGTTCGCCCCTCGTTCAATTGTTTCGATTTTTTTTTTTATAGTTTTAGTATTTTGGTACTCAACAAAACCCTAAGTTTTTTGTCTGAACTGCCAATTTAATGCAGTTAAATCATAGATAAAATTTATAAAATTTCTATTTAAGATAGAAAAATTGCTCGTGATAATTATTTCAGGAGCAAAGCAAAAAAGAAAGGAGAAAAGAAGCCAAAAGAACCAAGATTTGCCTTCATGACCAAAAGTGAGATTGACAATCTTGAAGATGGTTATAGATGGAGAAAATATGGACAGAAAGCAGTGAAGAACAGCCCTTTCCCAAGGTAGCATCTTTCATTCAATAAAATTCAATCTCAGCTAATCTCTATTTTTAGGACTAATATGTGAACTTATTCATTATTTAACATTGCTTGAGTCTATGTTGAGCGGACTTTCAAACATGCTATCATACCGTATCAAATCTTCCAAAAATATACTACTTTTGCAAGATTCGACACGAATATTTCAGTCCGAGCAACATAGGCTTAAGTTATTCAAAATTTGATTAGGAAGTACATGAATCTGAAAATGTTCACAGGCATTTTTCATATGTTCAAAGTAGTAGCTCAAACTAGATGAAATTTTGCTCCGTTGCAAGAAAGACACTAAGCCAATTTAACCGAATAAACAACAGGTGATTACCCAAATATTAAGACTAATTTTGATACTAGGTTTTCTATGAAGAGTTAAATACATGTTATTATAGGTCAACTAACATGATAGTATAAAAGGAACTACAGTCAAACTTCTCTATAACAGTCATCCTCTATAACAATATTATAACGGTCGCGTATTTCGTGGAACCAAAAAATATTAAAACAAACGGGGCTATTATAGAGAGGTTTGATTATATATATGTGCTGTTTGTGCTTTTGACATTGCTGCTGATATATTTTGTAGGAATTATTACAGATGCACGACTCAAAAGTGTAATGTGAAGAAACGTGTGGAAAGATCATATGAAGATCCATCAATCGTAATCACTACATACGAAGGCCAACACAACCATTATTGTCCAGCAACTCTTAGAGGCAATGCAGCTTCTATGTTGTCACCTTCATTCTTATCTTCATCACAGTTAATCCCAAATTTTCCTCCAGAAATCTTTGCCCAAATGCTTAATCCCACAAGCAACCAAAATCTCCTCATTAATTCTCCTTATAATTATCATCAACACCAAGGTCAAGAATATGGCTCATGGATCCATAAACCAGAGCCATATTAGTCACATAGGCGGAACCAGAATTTTAATGCTATGGTTTCAGGACTCGGGTTCCAACCATAGGACGATCCCATTACCTTGCGTGAGTTCTGGGTTCATAGTTCAATATTTTCAGCAATTCCAGAAGTTTTACATAGAAATCTAGGTCTAGAGTAAAAGTTATGGGTTCATCTACTCTACTATATCCGTCCCTATCCCTGCCTAGTCTATTTCTTTCCTGGATACTGCATTTAATTTATTTTGATGCTGTGCAAGTGGGGAAGTACTAAAGGAAGAATGCATCAGATTGGGAATTCAGTGCAAATCATTGACAATGGATTTAACGTATATATACATTTGCAATTTATATAATTTTACCTTTTATAGTAAATTGTCTGTCTTATACTATCAGTACATAAAGTTTAAAGTGGGTTTTTGACTTATTGGAGTACGTTATAGTCAGCATATTCCTAGCTGGAAGTTTTTGAAGAAGGAAAGGGTAGCTAGAACCCCTTAAAATGAAGCTATTAATTAGAGGAAATGTTGATATGGGACACCAAGATACAAAGGAATGGAGGGTTTTCAGTTTTCAATATGTGGATGACAGGATGTGGCAGTTCCAAGTGCATGAATGATATTATTAGGTCAAGATGGCATCTTTGACGAGTTCTATGAATCTATGTAATTTGAGGTTTTATAAAGCTAAGACTCTTTTCTAGTTAAGGTAACCTCAGTCCAGTCATATGTATTTATTTTTGAATTCGAAATTTGACTTTCCAGTCACTAATTTCTATGTTTAGAGGATTCACATATTGTTCCGTTATTTTTATGTGACAAAAATGACTTTGTGATTTTACCGTTTTGATTATTTTAATGTAACAAAAATAGCTTTTTGACTTACTATATATAGTCATATTACTGCTAAAAAAATATTACACTTTGGAAAACACGATCCTTTTTTTGGGTTATAATCTTAAGCCATGCTACCCGAAATATTCAAAAATACCGTTTCACTTAAAGTTGCACATCCTATATTTAATTGTTTCTACCAGTCGTGTTTAATTCCACAGAGCGTTCCCAGATAGCTGCTGTTTATGGAAAGTATAGACAGTTTCAACTATTTTCGATTAGCACGCCGAAAAATCATGCATTATTGGAAGCATATGCTGACGTATGAAACACGTTATGTTGGGCTCACCTCCTTTACTCCTTTAGGGGTTATTTGGTTGGAAACAAATTATTTCGGAATAAATTATTTCGGTGTTAGTTATTGTAGGATTAGTTATTTCGAGATTATTATTCCACTCTTTTATAGGGATAAAAATAATACTTACAATTTCAAAATAACAAATTTCGGAATTGGTTATATTATAATTTTATCCTAATTAAATGTGAAATAAATTTAACTCAAATTTAATTTCGAAATTAATTATCCCTTATCCCTCGTACCAAATGAGCTCTTAGTATTTTCTTTCTCTTTTTTTTAATTGGTTTTTCTCCCGGTGATTAATTCTTTTCTATATATTACTATCTGGCATCCGGTACAGTCAGTATTTATAAACCAGACTAATTTAAATTCGCATAGCTAAAACCTACTAAAGAGAAAAATGCTTCTTATTATTAGAGATTTCATCATTTTCCCAGCTAGCTCGAACTAATGATTTTTGATTAAAAATAGAATGATTCTATTCATACCACACGATTATCAATTATGGTAATTGTGCCTATGATTATAATTTTGGATGGAAATTGACTATGGAGCCCATGCAATTAATGAGAGGAGCATGACATTGTTGACCTTTTTAGTCCTAATACGTTAAATGGCATTGATATAAGTGAAAGTCAAAAGAGAGCAGGTTATTGTTAGGTTCAGAAAGCACTAGCTAAGAATATAATTGACATCGACTTCTGCCAAACAAAGATAATTTTGCTTATTTCAACTTCATGAGTCTCATTGCTCCATCCCACACGTTGATTTTTTCATACCTGATTCAGGTACAAAAATAGACTACTTTATTTTTTTCTTTTGGCACTAAATCATTTATTTTTCTTGTATATCATAAGGGTCCAAACTAGATTCATTTTGACCTCTAATACTTCATGAGTTCTCAGAAGGTAAGTTATAAGTTTAATTAATAGTCGATTTGGCCAACCTTTTAGAAATTAAAACAAGAAATCCTTAGTTTTCTTTAAAAAATGGCCAAGCTTTTAGTGAAAGAAAAAAAGAAGAATTATTTTTGAGTAGTAACATTTTCTTTTAGTAAATTCACTAGGCAAGATGCCTAGGACGACGAGTTCTTATTAGGCTCAAAAGGAGTTGTACGTAGTCTTACACAATGTTAGGGCATAAGCTAAGTAAATTACATAACTCCTAATACCACTTTTGAGTGAAGAATTCTCAAAATTGGTCGTACATTCTGATCTATCCAGGTAGTACCAAATCGAAACAACAAGGTAATCAACATCATGCATACAAAGCCATAGTCTGCAATATTAGTGCTTGATCGTTCAAAACCTTGTCATCAACGCTGCCCAGAATTTTGCAAAACTGGGCAGTTGTCTTCGATCCTCATTCTGTCCTCTTTGAGCTCGCCTTTTGATAAAAGCCTCAGCATCCAAGCTCTTCCAAAGCCATCTAGAAATAATGTGCGTATCTGCATTCACCAGAAACAGTCCCATAGTATAAGCAACTCCAATATACTCAATTGTCGAGTGTTTTAGCACATATATTTCTTTGCATTTTGGTGAAAGATTCGTGTGACCTCCAAATGTGATTGAGTAACAACTCTACTTGAGACCAAAACTGGAGTATTGAGGTAATGAAATGCATTGAGTTCTAAGCGCGCAATGCCTCTCTAACACCCGTTTGTTGGTCCTTGTCCCTCTTGCGGTAGAGAAGCCTGATGATTGTACCATATTATCAAACACAAAGTAGTATTGGACTTAAGGCTCATGTTTTAAATAAGTTTTAAATAAGTACGGATATACATATATATAATGAGTTTTGTGGCAGACAACCTATCAAATGAAAGATCTTCGAGTCTAGTTTCTAATACTTCAAACCATTTATTATTTGAACATTCCTACAAGAGGTTATGTTCAAATAACCAAAGGTTGGCATTAAAGTACTGCCACAGCGTCTGGGTCCGCATCCGAGCTTGGGGGAGGGGTGAACTAGGATGCGAAGCGTCCGGGGCAGAGTCCAAAACCCAGAAATTTGGGCCTATAAGTCCAAAATTGGGGGGCGAGAGTATCTTGAGTATTGGGGTTAGGGTTCTTGAGGTGAAGGGGTGGTTTTAAACTCAAATCAAGTCCAACCAACTAAGGTAAGTTGTTAATGATATTTTGGGTTGATTCTTACTCAATATACATGAGTTCTAATATCATCCTTGCATCCAAATACTAGATTTCATCATCAAATTCTCATGAACACAAAAATCACCAAAGTAGTGATATTTCAAGATTGATCTACTAGAGGCAATTCCAATGCTTCAAACTCATTTATTATGAGTAGTTAGAAGTATTTGATGGATTTGTTACAAGTTTTAATGGTTGAAAGATTAGATTATAAAACTCTAGTTCATGGCATGTATAGTACTTTTGAGAAAATAAGAGAGATGAATAGTAATCTTGGAGATGAAATTGATGAACACAATGAACCTATGGAATTATTTGTTAGCAAAAGTTGGAAATGATCAACTAAGTAATCACCCGAATTGTATATTTTGCAAGTGTTGATTATGGAAGATAATGAATAGGAACTTGGTGGCATTGGACAATTTATGTAGTATCATTAATGACTTTGAATGGGTATTAAAATATAAGAATAAAGTTGAATGGGCTAGCATGTGACTCTATTCGGCGATTTGAGTTGTTGGAGGCTGTAGCCAACTTACGAGCCATAAATGGATATTGATTAATATTTTAAGTCATAATTTTGATGTAATTAGGATATCTAATTATAGATATCAACTTTTTGGTGATGCGTGAGGATTTTAATCAACATTGGAATGATGGAAGAGGATTGAGAGCTTGTGAATGTTAATAAAGCGAAAGCGAAGTAAGTTGATTAAAACTTACTCTTCTTGAAGGATCTTTTCTAAAAGCATGTTTTGAGTTAATGCTTAAGTTGTTTGCAAATGTGATTTCGTGCTTGTGGGAAAAAATAAGTACGAATGTCTCCATGTATTAAAATATTCTGTTGCATATGTAGTGTCATGTTGTTTTATAAAATTTTATTTTAAATCTTGTTGGCAAAATGACACTCAAGGTAAATGTTAAAAGTTTTTATAAAAACTTATGTATTGATATGAGTATACACATTTGAGTGCTAAAGATAAGTTTTCATGGAAAGTATTTCTTTTGAAAATTAATGAGTAGAATAGCACTTGTGGTATCGTTTAAATATTGATGTTAAATTGCTAAAGGCTTTAACATGTAAAAGGTTGTTTATTTAATTTTTGTTCAAATGGTTTAGATTTTTTATTAATGCTATAATTTGATAAAAATAGATCCTTTGAGGCTACTATATTACGAATCCATTTTTGACATATCAAATATTTTGGGAGTTACTTGTGTTCATCGAGATTGACTTCGGATATATTATGTTCGTTGTCATGAAACTATACGTGCCGGTTTATGGCCATTTTGTGGTATAGACTACGACAGAATGCTCTCCTCGAGAGGGTACTATTTTGTGCTATTATTAGCATGGTTGAGTCGATTCGTATGGCACTACAATGAGATGGCCTGAGCAAGTAGGGTATATGATACTTGTCGCTAGGTACATAACCTAGTTGACCTTCTTGTGTCGGTGATGGTATAGTACTCCCAGTGAAAGGTAAGGATGATTTTCTTATGTTTAGGCATAAGGACCTGAAAGTGATTTTAATGACTTAACGCAAATGGAATGATTTTGTGATTTTATCCAAAATCTTGGGTTGATATAAATGTTTTAAAAGGTTGTATTGTGGGTTATATTTCACTTGGCTTTTATTTAAAATACGAGGATCATGAATTGATTAATTTTTTTATTGTTTTATATCAAATATTGGTGCATTATTTTTATAAAGTTTGTCTCAAGAACTTAAGTTAGAGAGAGTCTATGACACTTATTGAGTACCGCTGTGGTGTACTCAGCCCTTAGGCCCCCCCCCCCCCC
>MCJB01052808.1:0-42636 GCA_002018475.1 Nicotiana obtusifolia | reverse complement strand
CAGGACCCCTGTTACTTTACATGTTTCAGGATGAGGTATGATACGTGACATGCGGTCAAGGCTAGGATGACTCTCTTTCTGAGGTATATGGTGAGGCACCACTCCTATTTCGTGGTAGCTATCATGTAATTTTCTTAATTTATGCTAGTCGGATATTAGCCCAAGTATTTAATTCTATTCTTTGGTATAAAGGCTCCAGAAATAGTTGTGAAAAGTTATAGTAATGGGGTTGTACACGACATATACAAAAATATATTTATTTTACTTAGTCTCATTGTTATTATCATGAAAGGCGTCATGTGTGATTTTGAATTGAAAAATATTTTATCATTTAACTTGAAAATGTATATGATTTACAAGGAGCTTCCACAACAAAATTGGTTTCCATGCATATGATTTAGGTGCATCACATGGTTTGGTTCGCTCGGGTTGGGTAGTGTGCGCGTGCCGGTCACGTGGCTTTGGGTCGTGACAATTTTGGTCAAGAACAACCATGAGAGCCTATCATAGGCCTTTGTCGTGTTCTATTTTAGCACCACACTAGGAACAACTTTGGTTCTCTTTCTTATATCAGTAATTATCTCTTGAGTTAACAATACATTTTCAACAATACTTCTTTTTCTCACAAAACCTGCTTGCTCATCCGAGATTAAGCTAGGAAGTAAGACAACTAGCCTTTCATGAATAACCCTTGAAATCACTTTGTTTATGAATTTGCTAAGACTAATTGGCCTCATGTCCGAAAATGTATTCACCTCTTTCTTTTTAGGTCGCAATACCAAATTTGTATGAGTTACAAACTTTGGTAGTTGCTGCCCATTAAAGCATGAAAAAAGTAGCCTGTGAAGCCATTCGATCCACCTGCACTTTCTCCATTCAAACCAAAGATTGCCTCCTTGACTTCTTCCTTAGTAGGCTGCTTGAGTAAATCTTGATTATGTTTTTCCTCCACCATTTTTTTAGTACATGCTCAAGAATCCTAAAGTCAGTAGGAAGCTGTTATTGATGGAATTGTGCTTGAGAGAAGCTCACAGCTTCATTCGCAATTGCCTCATTCTCTTCAATCCATACCCCCTCACTGTTCTGTATTCACTTCAAATGTAGCCTCTTTCTCATTCCATTAACTAGGGCATGAAAGAATTTGGTATTTCGATCTCCATCTTTAAACCATGTCATGCCTTCTTTTTGTTTCCAAAACTCTTCCTCTAAAGCTAATACTTTAAACAGTTCTGCTTGTACCTTTTGTAGTCTTTGTCTATTCTATAGAGTAGGCTGCAATTCATATTGTGCTTCGTGAACCATTACCATCTCCTCAAGTCTGGATATTGATAAGTGGGGATTTTGACTACTTATTAGCGCCTTATAGCTTTTGTTTTAGTTTAGAAGTGCTTAATTGTGTTCCCGAAACTGATGAAATGTGCAAAATTGCAGGAATGTTAGAAGTTAGACTCCCCAGATGAAATCTGACTAAAAAAAGAGTAATCAAAACACAAGGCAACAAAAGACACAAGATCTTGCAAAGTGCGGACCACAGAATCCCATCTGCGGCCGCAAACAATAAAGAAGACCCCAACAGGTTTCCTTGCAAGCTGCAGACCGCATAGGAATTGTGTGGCGGCAAATGAAGAACTAGAGATGAACTTCAGAGGGTGTGCAAATTCCCAAAGTCCGAGTCCCTCAAGATTGCGGACCGCACAAGAATTATGTGGCCAAAGAAGTAAAGATGCGGACGGCAGAAGACCAGGTTGCGGCCGCAGTGATAAATTTGCATACCGTAGAAATAATGCCTTGCGGCCGCAGTGGAGAATTGTGCGGCCGCAGAATCCCAGCTCTTGCAAGATGAAGACTTCTGCGGACCGCACATGGAATTTTGCGGCCGCAGAACCTCCCGAGGGGCTTTTTTGTCCAAAATTTCTAGCCTTGTATAAATAGACGAGTTCCACAAAATTAGGTCAATTTTTTACATCAACAAGCCTGTAGCTGTTTTTCTTTGCTTCTTTTAGTAGTTTTCTATATTTTGGGATATTTTACACATAGATTGTATCATTTTGACTATTCAATATGAGTTTAATTAGTATTTCTTCTTCTATTTCTTCAATTTCAAGCATGAGTAGCCAGACTTTTACTAGGGTTGTGACTCAGCCCTAGTGTTTAAACCTTATGGGTATTTAATTTAGTGCTTGTTTATGATTGATGTTTATTATTCATCCTTGTTCATGCTTTAATTTGTGGAAATAATGGTTACAAACATTAGTTCATGCCCATGTGACTTAATCTCTACTAGAGAAAGAGAGACTTAGTCCAGTAGAACTTAGCTAACAAGAAATTGGGTCAGTTGAGAGATTGATCAATCCAATTAAAGGGTTCAACCTAGAGATAGTAATAACCCGACTTGAGATTTTATCAACCGTTTTGTGCAATACCCATTTGGACTTAAGAAAGCCATACTGGGCAAAATCACTCTCTGACCGAGAGGTGTTGAGTGGGTAATTGAGCGTTGATAGCTATAATACACCCCGATCAACAAACCAAGCATTAAGGTTTATATCCCATTAGGCAAACACCTAGGTGATGGTCATATCCCTAGGCTTTTTACAAACTTGAAAAACAACAAAAATAATTATCTTAGTTTTATTTCTTAACTTTGCAATCTTAGTTTTAAAAATAGAAATTGAATCAAAACTAATTTGTGAAAGTGTAAATTAAGGTAGTTCAACTCACGTACTAGAATATATACTTCTAACTCCCATATAAACTCCCTGTGGATTCGATCCCGACTCTTTGTTGGGTTACTATTGTTGCAATCGACCGTTTCATATCCTTGTTTTGAGGTGTGATTTGGACGAGATTAATTTTTGGCGTCGTTGCCGGGGAGTTAAAAACGGTGTTAGTTATATATTTTGGTGTGTTTTTGGAATATCTTCTTTTCCTTCATTGTCATTAACGTGTTTGAGCAATTGTATGTGCAATCATGGCAAACAATGAGGTCGAAAACATTGCTTTGGGGGATGTGGACGTTGAGGATGATTAAATGGATGAGGTCCCTCTTGAACCTCAAGCCATAGACAAGGTCGAGTGCCTCATGACAATGTACCCGTTCCACCCCCACCTCCACCACGAGCAGCTCCATACCGGGGGTTGCCGAATGAAGGGTATGCAAGTGCAATAGTCCCTCCCCGTATTAGTGCTGGCAACTTTAAAATAACCAACGTGATGCTCACTTTGCTCGAGCAACGAGGGTTCTTCACCGGTGCACCGGCTCAAAATGCATATAAACATTTAAAGGGTTTTGTAGATACGTGTTGGGAGAGTAAACAAACAAATGTCTTCGAGGATGCTTTGAAGCTAAGGCTTTTCCCTTCTCTCTACGAGGGAAAGATTTAGATTGATTGGAACATTTGCCAAACCATTCCATTCATACTTGGGATGAATAAGTGGAGAAATTTATTTCTAAGTACTTCTCTCCTGGGCACATGGCTATACTTCGGGATGAAATTCTAGCATTCAAGCAAGAGCCCAATGAACCACTACACGAGATATGGGAATGATATAGAACAATGGTTAAAGAGTGTCCCAACAACGATATGGCGGAGAACATGATTCAGCAAACTTTCTATCGAGGGATCAACACAATAAATCAATGTATAGTGAATCAACTCGCCGGTAGGAACTTCAAGACTACGCCTTATGCGGAGACGTGTGATATTTTTGATCAAATGGCGTACACTTCTTCGGCGTGGCAATCCCGCGCAAATGTTCCACAAGCGATCCCATTATAACTCACATTCATAAAGAGTTGCATGACTATGGGCAAGCCATAGCCGAATTGACCACCACCATGAACCAATTGGCAAAGGCACAACTTCAACAAGTGCAAAACCCGAGGAAAGTCAATGCAATGGAGGGAGTAAACATGATTGTGAACAAAAGGAGAACAAAGGGTCCACAAGTGCAATAAAGAGTGCACAAATTTGTGCAAGAAGATAGTGGGTTTGAACAAGATGACTATTACAATGACCAAGAAGAAGAGGTCCAGTATGTGAACAACTTTCAAGGGAAAAGAAACAACTTCCAAGGCCCAAGCCAACAACAATGAAGACCCCAAAACAATCAAGAAAATTGAAATTCTCACAACCAAGGTAATTGGAGTGGTGGAAACAATTAAAGCAGTTGGAATAGCAACAACAATCAAGGAAATTGGAGGTGACAATAATCAAGAGAATTGGCATAACAACAATAACCAAGGCAATTGGGGAGGTAGCAATCAAGGAAATCGGAGGTCGGGTTTTCAAGGCCCCCTATGTATCAACAATCAAGCAAGCCGGCTCCTTATCCTTTCCATGGTCCTTGTTCTTCCAACAATGAAATGGGACGTATTGAGAACATGTTCAAGAAATTGATGGAGAAGAATGCCGATTCTGATGCCCAAATTGCCTCACACAACACATCGATCCGCAACTTAGAAGTGCAAATGGGACAAATCTCTCAAGCTCTAAATTCTCGTCCTAAGGGATACCGGCGGATCCATGTTTAGTGGTGTGGGTACTTTTGGGGTAGGGTCTGTGTATTTTATCTGAAATTAATGGATAAATTAAATATAAGAGAGATTAGCACCCACGAAATAAAAGCTGAACTGGATGCTTTAGTTTAGAGATTCAATTGGTAGGCCTTTATTTTGTTTGTTTCGGGGATCGAAACTGCTGTGAGGCGTAAGTGCTTTTTTTGTATGTTTTGCAATGGGGAAGACCTTTCTTTGTTTGATCGGTTTCATTCTTTTCTATTTTCCGGTTGCCCTTATTTGAGCTATTTTTCCATATTTTGTTACCTTTTTGCTTTCTTCCTCCCCCCCCCCCCCCCCCCCCCCCCTTCAAACTCGCTTTTCTTTCTTTCTTTATACTATATCATTTAAAAATATTTCTACTATGGAGATTGATGAAGTACTTTTATTGTCCAAATATATTACTCCATTTAGTTTTTGTTGTAATGATCGTAATAATATATTTTTGAGCAAAGATCACTTTTAGCTTGTGACCAAAGCTATTTACCCATAGCCGTAAAAGTGTACAAAATTTATATACTTCTTGTACATAACATACAAAAGTGTGTATATGTATATATATTCGGCTATTATTTTGAGAGCCTCTATGCAGTGTTATTTTTCCTATATTTTTGCATTGAATTGTCCAATTTTAAGTTTCAAATAGTGATACACTTCTACTATGCATCAACTTAAGGACAATAAAGCACTCATTACTTTAAAATCCTAGATCCGCCACTGCTAAGGGAGCACTACCAAGGGACACGATGGTGAACCTAAAGGGTGGGAACAACACGGGGCATGCCATGACTGTTATTACAAGAAGTGGAAAAGGTGGGAATGCACCCACCTCAATTCAAAGGCAACTTGTGGATGATGAGCAAGTGGTACAAGAAGAAGAGATTCCGAACAATGTAGTGCAAGCAAATGATAAAGTGCGGATTGATATTGATGACAATGTGGAAGTGATTCAAGAGGAACTGAACCCGTCTAGGGATCATGTTATTGACATACCGGAACCAGTAGTGGAAAAGGCTAAGACACCATTGCCTAAGACTTCTCCTCTATATCCTCAAAGGCTTGCGAAGTAAAATGGTGAGAATCAATTCAAAAAGTTCATTGACATGATGAAGAGTCTCTCAATCAATGTGCTATTAGTTGAAGCCTTGGAACAAATGCCAGGTTATGCAAAGTTTATGAAGGATTTGGTGACAGAGAAAGGGTCGATGAATTTCGAAACTATCAAAGTCACTCATCAAATGAGTGCAATTGTGCATTCAATGTCTCCTAAATTGGAAGATCCCCATGCTTTCAGAATCCCTTGTACCATTGGAAGTGCCGAATTTGCTAAAGCTCTTTGTGATCTTGGGGCAGGTATCATATCCTATTTAGTTTTCAAGACTTTGGGAATTAGGCAACCAAGACCCACATCTATGAGATTATAAATGGCCGATCGTACCACGAAGAGACCATTAGGAGTGATTGAAGATGTATTGGTTCGTGTTGATAAATTCATTCTTCCGGCAGATTTTGTAATCTTGATTGTGAAGTGGACTATGAGGTGCCGATTATTCTTGGACGACCTTTTCTTGCTACTGGGAAGGCTCTTGTTCACGTGGAAGCTGGAGTGCTTACTTTCTGGGTAGGTGATGAAAAGATGGTATTCCACATGTGCAAATCTATGTGCAAGCAAATAGCAATGAAGTATGTTCTTTCGTGGACTTGGTGACTAACATGATTGTTGACGATACAAGTGCCACGATTAATGTGGGTGATATATTGGAGGCCATCTTGCTCAATTTTGATGATGACGAGATGGATGGCTTCATGGAATGTGTGAACTCGTTGCATGGGATGGGGTCGTACAACGATGAACCACGGAAAATTTCCTTGGATCTTGAAAATAGGAAAAATCCTCCTATAGAGTCCTCAATTGAAGAGCCTCCTGCCTTGGAGTTGAAGCCATTGTCTCCACATCTTCGGTATGAATTTCTTGGTCCTTGTTCTACTTTACCGATTATTCTTTCTTCTTGTTTGACTAACGTGCAAGTTGACTCTACATTGGCGGTGCTCCACAAGAGGAAGAAGGCTATTAGGTGGACTTTGGTGGATATTCGGGGAATAAGACCCACATTTTGCACGTGCAAGATTAACTTGGAGGAAGATGTCAAACCATCCATTGAACATCAAAGGAGACTCAATGAGGCTATGCAAGATGTGGTCAAAAGGGAGATTATCAAGTGGTTGGATGCCGGGGTTGTCTACCCCATTTGCGATAGTTGGTAGACTTCTCCGGTGCAATGTTTCCCGAAGAAGAGGGGCATGATGGTGGTCACCAATGAAAAAAATGAGTTGATTCCCACAAGAACGGTGACCGGGTGGAGAGTGTGTAATGGACTATCACAAACTAAACAAAGTCACAAGGAAGGATCATTTTTCACTTCCCTTCTTTGACCAAATGCTTGATAGGTTGGCCGGACGTGCTTTCTATTGCTTTCTAGATGGATATTCGGGCTACAACCAAATCCTTATTGTTCCGGAGGATCAAGAGAAAACAACTTTTACATGTCCTATGGTACTTTCGCTTTCAAGGGGATGCCATTTGGTTTATGTAATGCACCGGCGACTTTTCAAAGGTGTATGATGGCGGTCATCACGGACATGGTAGAGGACTACCTTGAAGTTTTCATGGATTACTTCTCGGTGGTTGGGGATTCCTTTGATGATTGCTTGGCAAATTTGGATAAAGTATTGGTAAGGTGTGAAGAAACAAAGTTGGTGCTAATTGGGAGAACTGTCATTTCATAGTCGAGGAAGGCATTGTCTTTGGCCACAAGCTCTCAAAGAATGGCATACAGGTCGACAAGGCAAATATTGAGGTGATTTCTAAACTTCCACCTCTAACTTCGGTGAAAGGTGTGCGGAGTTTCATAGGTCACTCGACTGGCGTTTCATCAAGGATTTTTCTAAAGTGGTGAACCCTTTGTGCAAGCTCTTAGAGAAAGATGCTAAGTTTCACTTCAATGATGATTGCATGAGAGCCTTTGAATTGTTAAATTTTAAGTTGACAACCACTCGCATTATCACTGCTCCTAATTGGAGTATCCCTTTTGAGCTCATGTGTGATGCTACCGATGTAGCGGTTGGAGCTGTTTTGAGGGAACACATCAACAAGATTTTTCATCCGGTCTACTATGCTAGTAAGACCATGAATAGGGCCTAAGTCAACTACACCATTACGGAGAAAGAGCTTCTTGCCATTGTGTTTGCAATTGAGAAGTTACGCCCGTACTTGATGGGTGCAAAGGTTATTGTTCATACGGATCATACGGTACTTCGCTATCTTATGATCAAGAAAGATTCAAAAGCTCGGTTGATGAGATGAGTGCTATTGTTGCAAGAGTTTGATATTGACATCCAAGATCAAGAGAATGAAAATAAAGTGGCGGACCACTTGTCTCGTTTCGAGGAGGAAGGAGGCCACATGATGGCCTTGAAATCAATGACTCCTTCCCCGATGAGCAACTCTTGGCTATTTCAATGAAGGAGGTGCCATGGTTCGCGGATCTAGCAAATTTCTTTGTGTGTGGAATTATCCTGGATGAGTTCTCTTCAAACCAAAGGAAGAAGCTCAAAGGGGATTGCTAAGATTATTATTGGGATGAGCCATACCTTTTTCGAATTTGTATGGATGGGGTGATTAGAAGATATGTACTGGAAGAAGAGCAAAGTGATATTCTTGGGGCTTGTCATTTTTCGCCATATGGTGGTCACCATGGTGGAGCAAGAACAACGGCCAAAGTGCTAAGTTGCGATTTCTATTGGCCCACTCTTTATATGGATGTAAGTGATTTAGTGAAAAGATGTGATGAATGTCAAAGGGCAGGTGGCATCTCGAAGAAGAATGAAATACCTCTCACTACTATTTTAGAGATTGATATCTTTGATGTGTGGGGTATTGATTTCATGGTCCTTTTGTGAGTTCTTGTGGAAACACCTACATCTTGGTCACGGTTGATTATATGTCTCAATGGGTTGAGGCCATTGTTCTACCCAACAATGAAGCGAGAAGTGTGGTGGCGTTCTTGAAGTAGAATATTTTCACAAGGTTTGGTACTCCACGGCTATCATAAGTGATGGGGAGTCACATTTTTGCAACAAGACTTTTGACACTTTACTTAGCAAGTATGGTGTTACTCATAAAGTTACGACTCCCTATGATCCACAAGCTAGCGGTCAAGTGAAAGTCTCCAACCGGGAGATAAAGAGTATCTTGTCCAAAACTATGAATGCTAAGCGGACAGATTGGTCCAAGAAGCTCGATGATGCATTATGGGCTTATCTGACGGCTTACAAAATACCTATCGGAATGTCTCCATACCGGTTGGTTTTCGGAAAAGCTTGTCATCTCCTGGTGGAACTTGAGCACAAAGCCATGTGGGCTCTAAAGAAGTTGAATCTTGATTGGGATGTAGCCGCTAACTTGAGGGTTGCACATTTGAATGAATTGGATGAGTTTCGGTACCATGCTTATTCAAGTTCGTCCTTGTACAAAGAAAAGATGGCATATCTTCATGAAAAATACATTTGGAAGAAAGAGTTCAAGGTGGGTGATCTTGTATTGTTATTCAACTAATGATTGAGAATGTTTCCGGGAAAGCTAAAGTCTAAATAGATTGGTCTTTTTGAAATTGTGGGTGTGACATCTTTTGGTGCATTTGACTTGAAAAACAAAAAAAATGAGGTATTCCGAGTCAATGATCACCGGGTGAAGCACTATTTGGGAAAAGTTGGTGATGTCCACGTCATGGCGGTGATTCATTTCAAATGTTGGTAATCTGCTTCGTGCCGCGGCGTTAAATCAGGCGCTTCTTGGGAGGCAACCCATGTGTTTTTTTTCTTTTCTTTGTTTCTTTTGTAGTTAGGAATTACTTTTATGCTAACTTGATTTGAAGTGTGTTAGGGATGAGTGTGCTTTACAGGAATTATTTCCAGAAATCTGGTAAAGTGTGGAAAGAAGTGCATACCGCAATTGCATTGTGCGGAACACACAATTATGGTTGCTGCAGCAGAAGGTGATCTGCGGCCGCAAAATTACATTGCGGACCGCACAAATTGAAGGTGGAAAGTGATAGCTCTCTGAAGTTTGCTTGTCAGAAAAAGGGCCGATCTACGGCCGCAACACAAATTTTGCAGCCACAATAGAATCTGGATCCACAAAACGAAATGGCAACTGAGCCCCCAAGTAACAGAGTGTGCGCCGCAATTGGAATCTTGCAGCCGCACTCACGTCCCCTCCCCTTGAATAAACCCGACAAGTATAAATAGAGGGCTTAGGGCTACTGTTCCCTTTTTCCCTCTCTGAGCTCACAGCTTGACAAAAATTTGAAATTTCATCTTAAATTGTCTACCTGCACGCCTAGTATCTGTTGATCACCCATCTCTTGCACTCCCTACCTGGTATGCTTCATAATCTTGTTAATTTCTTTTGATTTTTAGATTTTTAGTAGAAAGTTAGACCATTTGTCTGTTGAATCCATTTGAACAACCATATGGGGTAATTCTGTAGTGGGTAGACTGGAAAATGCTCTAGGGGGAATGGGTAAATAGATTTCCATGCTTAGATGTTGTTTCCATGTCAAAATGTGCAGAAATTGCAAGCCCTAGGTAAAAATGACTGTCTGTTTGTAATGTTCAAATCTGCAGCCGCACAAGAAATTGTGTGGTCCGCAAAAGCTAAGTCATGGGTAGTTTAGTAAGGCATAGTTCTGCGGCCGCAATGAAAAACGTGCGAACCGCCCAGTATTCAGAAGATCTCTAAGGATTTCCAAAGTCTGGTTCCTTCTAGAAGGAGGCAACAAATAAAAGCCATGGTTTCGTGTGATGAGGTACTAAAGGTGAAGCCATACACTGTGGTCTACATTAAAGAACGTGATGAAGACGAAGAAAGTGTGGGTTTTTCGTATTATGTCACTACACAAGGCGAGCATAGTGTTTCATCTCTAATGGAGGATGACGAGAAATTGGAGGATGTTTCATTGTGTTATCACATATCCTTCAATGATAGGGACCTCAAGAAGATGAAGATGCGAAAGATGCTCCCCTTGAACTTGAAGAAGGGGTGAAGGCAACTATTGATGCCTTAAAAGAAGTTAACCTTGGCACAGATGAAGAACCAAGGCCCACGTATCTAAGTGCTTTACTAGCAATCGATGAAGAAAGTACTTATATCGAGTTACTCAAGGAGTTCAAGAATGTCTTTGCTTGGAGTTACAAAGAGATGTCTGGCTTGGACCCTAAAGTAGCAGTTCATCACCTTGCAGTCAAGAATGGTGTCGTCCTATTAAGCAAGCCCAAAGGCACTTTAGGCCGGACTTGGTTCCCTTGATCGAAAGTGAAGTTAACTAACTCATTGAAGATGGATTTATTCGCGAAGTTAAATACCCAACATGGGTCTCAACTATTGTCCCTGTAAGGAAGAAGAATGGCCAGATTCGGGTGTGCGTTGACTTCAGATATCTCAACAATGCGTGTCCCAAAGTTGAATTCCCGCTTCCTATTCCAGAGCTGATGATTAATGCTACTGCACGGTTCATCGGACTATAACCAGATTCGCATGGCGCCAAAAGATGAAGAGCTTACTGCATTTCGTACCCCCAAGGGTATTTATTGCTACAAGGTAATGCCTTTTGGATTGAAGAACACTGGTGCTACTTACCAAAGGACTATGCAGAATATTTTTGATGATCTTCTCTACAAGAATGTCGAATTCTATGTTGACGACTTGGTGGTAAAATCAAGAGAGAAGAACGATCACTTGAAAGACTTGAGAATGATGTTTGAGTTGCTACGGAGGTACCAACTTAGGATGAATTCATTGAAATCTGCCTTAGGAGTTACTTCTGGAAAGTTCCTTGGTTTCATTGTCCGACATCGAGCGATCGAAATTGATCATGCCAAAGTGGATGCCATTTTGAAGATGCCTGAGCCTCGCGATATTCATGAATTGAAAAGTCTGCAAGGAAAGCTAACATATCTTAGGAGATTCATCTCAAACCTAGCTGGGAGGTGCCAACCATTCAGTCGCCTCATGAAGAAAGGCGTTCCTTTCAAGTGTGACCAAGCTTGTAGCAATGCCTTTGAAAGCATCAAAACTTACTTGATGAAGCCTCCGGTTTTGGCTGCCCCTATACCTGGAAAGCCGTTGATACTATATATTTCAACACAAGAAAGGTCTGTTGGAGCGATGTTGGCCCAAGAAAATAGTGGAGGGAAAGAAAACTCGCTTTACTACTTGAGCAGGATAATGATACCAAATGAGCTGAATTATTCGCCAATCGAAAAGTTAGGTTTGGCACTAGTCTTCTTAATCCAAAAGTTGAAGCACTACTTTCAAGCTCATGTCGTTCGTCTTATCTCTGGAGCAAATCCCATTAAGTTTGTGATGTCAAAACCTGTCCTTAGTGATCGACTAGCAAGGTGGTACCTCCAGTTTCAACAATTTGAAATTAGTACATCCCTCAAAAGGCTATAAAAGGACAAGCGTTAGCAGACTTTTTGGCAGATCACCTTATACCTGATGATTGGGAGCTAACTGACGAACTACCTGATGAGGACGCAATGGTCATTGAAATTCAACCTCCATGGAAGATGTACTTTGATTGTGCTGCACATTACGAAGGAGCTGGTGCTGGCGTAATATTTTTCACCTCTCAAGGCGAAGTTCTGCCCACTCTTTTACGTTGACACAACTCTGCTCTAACAACGTTGCCAAGTATCAAGCATTACTACTTGGCTTGAATGGCTGTTGAAATGAAGCGGTTGCAATTGCAAGTATTTGGTGACTCTCAGTTAGTGATTAACCAGCTTTTAGGTAGTTACAAGGTCAAGAAACCTGAACTACTCCCATATCATGATTACACTAAAAAATTAATAGAGTGGCTCGGTGACGTGACTATTCAACATGTGCCTAGGAAAGAAAACAAGAAGGCTGATGCTTTAGCTGCCCTAGCTTCATCGTTAACCTTGCCAGATCAAGCGCAAGTTACTATTTGCCAAAAATGGGTAGTACAGCCGCCAAATGGGGGTGAAAGTGAAGAAAATGAACTCGAGCATCTTGTCGCTATTTCTGAAATTGAGAAGGAAGAATGGAGACAGCCCATCATCGACTACTTAAGTTATGGGATACTTCCAGAAAATCCGAGGAGAAGGACTGAAATCCATCGTCGTGCACCTCGCTTCCTTTACTACAAAGATACTCTATACAGAAGGTCATTTGAGGGAGTACTCTTGCGATGCTTAGGGGAAAATGAAGCAGTCCAAGCTTTGCAAGATGTACATTCTAGGGTATGCGGGTCACAGCAGTATGGACCAAAGCTCCATTTTCATATAAAAAGGATGGGATATTATTGGCCAACGATGGTAAAAGATTGCTTGGACTACGCTCGGAGATGCAAGGCTTTCCAATTCCATGAGAATTTTATTTATCAGCCTCCCGAAGTGTTGCACCCGACTGTTGCATCCTAGCCATTTGACGCTTGGGAATTAGTTGTTGTTCGACCACTGCCAAAGTCCTTTGGTAGGCACCTATACATCTTGGCTGCAATTGTCTACTTCTCAAAATGGGCTGAAGCTGTGGCTCTTAAGGAAGTAAAGAAGGGACATGTTGCAAGTTTCATCCAAGTGAACATAATCTACCGCATTGGCATTCCTAGTTACATAATAAAGGATAATGGAAAGCCATTTGACAATAGGTTGATGAACAAGATTTGTGATCTCTTTGGCTTCAAGCAACGTAACTCTTCTATGAAAACAATGCTGCCACCAATGGTCTAGCTGAGGCATTCAACAAGACTCTATGCAACTTATTAAAGAAAGTTGTCTCCATATCCAAACGAGATTGGTATGACCGTATGGAAGAAGCTTTGTGGGCATATAGGACAACTCACCGCATGCCAACACAAGCGACCCCTTATGCACTCGTTTATGGAGTCGAAGCCCTCTTGCCACTCGAGCGTCGAATACCTTCATTACGATTAGCTATTCAAGAAGGGATCACCGATGAAGAAAATGCTCGACTTCGATTAGCAGAGTTGGAGGCTATTGATGAGAAGAGGTTGGAAGCTCAATAGAGTCTTGAATGTTATCAAGCTCGATTGTCTCGCGCCTTTAATAAAAGAGTTCGTCCCAGATCCTTTCAAGTAGAAGATCAAGTCCTTGTCGTACAAATACCCATTATTACTTCCCATAAACCTGTAGGAAAGTTCACTTCAAAATAGGATGGGCCATATGTCGTACAAGAAGCTTACTCAAGTGGGGCTTACAAGCTGGTTGATGCAGATGGCATGAGAATCGGCCCTATCAATGGCAAATTCTTAAAGAAGTATTATCCTTGAATTTGCAACGCTCCTTGACGCATGATCCTAAATGGCATGTTCCTACACTCCTGGCCTGCATGAGTCTAAACTGTGTACGACCCACAAAAAAAAAAGAGTCTGCTAGGTTGAAAACCTCGAAAGAGGCGGTTTAGGAAAAAGTTAGGACATAAAAAAAGTACGCTAGGTCGAAAACCTCGAAAGAGGCGGCCTAGGAAAAAGTTAGAACATAAAAAAACAAAAAATAAAAAATTACCCATTATGAACTATGGTAACTTGATACTCTTCGAGGTACGTAGGCAGCTTAACGTTTCATTCTAAGTTCAATCGCATAAGTTCAAAAGATACATAGTGCCCCGATCGTTGTCTGAATGAAGTACAATGGAATCTAATCCATTCAACCAGCACTTGAAAATCAAGCTGAGATACCATTCTTCTGTTAAACTTTGGATCCTATTCGATTTAAAGGGGGCAAGTCGCTATGGTAAATAGTGTCTTCAATAAAATGATTATAGTCTTTTAGGGGGCTACAAAATATTTGCATTGAAGTCTGGGGATTCGCTATGTTTTCATGTTAGCATAAATTTCAAGTTTGTTGGTTTTCATATCCACTCACTGCCCTAAAACAAAAAGGAAAGAGAAGCGAGGCGTCAAAAGGGGACACAAGTATAAGAAGAAAGATTGCTTGGCACAACATTTCAAATTCAGTGAGACTTGAACCCAAGATATTTGTGAGAATGGAGCTCCTGAATTTAGATTGATAGTAGGAAAAAACGTCTTGTGATCCCGAAGCTTCCATACCAAAACATAAAAGTTTTGGCGAAGTCGCACCAATTTGGAACTGTCGATATATCAAAATCTGATGTTGATTTCGAAATACTATCTGAAATTATACTTAAGATATTAAATCCTACATCTTGGACATGTTTTAGATTTTGAAGTATTGTTTTCAATAAATTAAATGGTTCGTGATTTCGACGTTCCTACACCAAGATACAATTTTTTTTGGTGAAGCTGCGCAAATATGAAATTATCAACGTGTCGGAATTTAGAGTCAGCTTCAAAATAATATCTGGTACGATTCTGAAAGTGTTTGATTCTGAAATTTGGATATGTCTTAGATTTTGAAGTTTAGTTTCAAAAAAATCAAACAATTTGTAATTTCAACATTTCTACACCAAGATACGAATTTTTTGATGAGACTGCGCAAATTTGAAATTGACAGCGTGGTGCAATATAAAGTTGGTTTCAAAATATTGTCTGGGACAATTCTGAAGGTGCTTGATTACAGATATTGGATATGTGTTAGATTTTAAAGTTTAATTCCTACGAAATTAAATGGCTCATATTTTTAACGTTCTCACATTGAGATATGTATTTCCTACCACAAAGCTACAAAGGTGATGAACAATATTATCTTCAAAGAAAAAGGAGGATGTATCTTCAAATATAGAGAACCTCGAGACATGAACGACAACAATGTTTAAAAGAAAGCCAAGTTCTATTACGTAGACGTCAATGCATCATGCTAAGCAAACAACAATTGATACTGATCCAGAAAAAAGGGAGAAAACATCAATGAAAACACACAATATAAAGTAAAACAGATGGAGTTTTTATTTTCATGAATAGTCACTAGTTAACTAAATGCAAGAAAAAAAATAAGAGGTAAACAAAATACTCTATATAGGCTAATCTAAACACAACTTGTAATTGACCAAGTCTTTAAGGGTGGTCTCTAAGTGTTTTTTCTTCGTCTCCACGTCAGCCAAGTCATCAGCAGTTGCCAATGAAACATCAGAACATCTACGGTACTCCTCTTTAGGAGATGAGACTCTAGATTCAATCTCTTCAACCTCTTTCTTGGCAGCATCTCGGAAAGCTCTTAACTATTTCACCTTCTCCTTGGCCTCTTTGAAAGATAGTCTAGTGACAGATAGTTCCTCGACCTTCTCCCCTTTTTCAGTCAAGAAAAGATCAAGATGTTCCTTAGCTTTTAAAAAATGGCTCAAATTTTTCAATGTCCACAACATTATCAGAAAGAGTTGATCGTGTCTGGTCATATGAAGTGGCAAGCTTAAAGAAAGACGTCAACATGTCTTTTAGAGGGGAAATATCCACACCCTTTCCATACATCTCCTCAAGAATCACTTGGATCTCGAATTAAAGAGAAGAAGCATTGTCTGCAGTAAGGTCGAAAAGTTTGACATGAATTTTAGCCTAGGCATTCAAGATAAAATCCTTGCGAAGAGTCAAGACAACCTTTCTTCCATCAAAGATAGACATCGTTGGTGCAAATCGTTGGTAAAAATTAGGCCCCGATTTTGCTCCAAGATTAGGAATGGAAGTCGCCTCTAGGTCTGACTTAGATATTGGAAGTGCTTTCCTCGAGTTCGGATCCGCCACAGATTCACTACTACTCTCTAGCTTGCTTTGGTGTGACGCCATCGAAATATGATCACCGTTTGGCTGCATAGAAAAAATAATAATAGATAGACGGTTAGTGAAGTTACCAATATGTTATAAGACAATATGAAAGTTTTAAGTGTTACCTCTTTAATGACCGTCAAAGTCCTTGAAGCACTGCCAATACTGTCAGTAATCTCGACTACATCCAAGTCAGTGTCTCCTTGTTTGTTTGAATATGGCTCCACCCGCTTGAAGTTTTGATCGCCATGACTACTATCACTCTCATTTTGGGATGGGCGTTTGTTAGAGGTAGGGACAACAGTGCCTAATGGAAAGGATCCCTCTTTGACTTGATGGGCCTTCGAAGGTCTCTTCTTTTTTTTGAGCTTCTTTATATGGAGGTCCCTTGATGTCGCATGGTGAAACCACTTTGGATTTCAAAGTAGGAGGTTTGTCCTCCTTGTTATTCTCTTCAGGCGTGATCTCTAAAGGCGCAACAATGATTGGCCCAGAAAAAGTCACCAAAAATGCTAAATGATTTTGATATTTAGCTTAAAGTGTATATACATATATATATATTTATATATTTATATGTATATCGCCTCATGTTTTACTCGTATTTCATAGATTTCAGATGTAAAATGTGTTGTTTTATATTAATTCGGGGTGTTTTTATGTGTAGGAAACATTCAGAAGCAATTGGGGGCGAAAGGTACGAGATTAGAGTCAAAACGGAGGAAAACGGGAAAGTTGGATTTTCAGCGTAACAGGCAGCACTCCACGCCACCTGTGGCACCAGTGGCAGAAACTTTTACTAGCCAACGCCACAGCTAGCGTGGGCCACAGGGCTGGACGCTGGCGACGGGGAAATTGTTCAAGTTTGCCCGGAACAAGGTTATTATTTCGGCCCTATACCTAATCAATGCGTATAAAAACAAGACTACGCTTATTTTTAAAGGGGAGACGCCACTTTGAAGGAAAAATACACACGACAAACATCTGGGAGCAAGGATATCTCAGTTTTCTTCATCTTTTCTTAGTATTTTCAATTATCCAACACTTATGAAATTGTTTACTATTATCATGAGTGGCTAAAACCCATAATTCTGGGGTTATGATTTAGCCATGAATATTGTTGTTTAACGTTGACTCAACCTTGATTACAATTCATCAATATATGGTAGTTTCTTCAATTCTGTGATTAATTGCTTAATTGCCTGGCCAGCAGTTAGGTTCTATTTACTATCTATGTTATGCTTAGGAAAGCCATGTTTAGATTAGAGAAGAATTGAACATAGCACGATCTTAACTCTGAGGGTGGCAAATTTGTGGTTAGGATATGAATATACCTAGTCACCGTGCTTAATTAAATATCATATTCTTAATGCATTCTTAATAGATTGATTTCATAGGAATATAGGCGTTAATCTATTTTGGATAGGCGAGTAGTACTTCGGGAGAAGGCTACGAGAGCAATTATTCAATTAGTTATCAACCATGAATGAATTGTATGAAAGGGAGGGTTAACTAGAACACAATAGGATTGGTGAATCGATCACAACCTGGAATATTTGTCTCTACTGAATACACAACAACTATTTTGCTGCTTGATAATTTAGTTAGTAGTTATAATTGTTGTTTAGTATAATCACACCTTTGAACTCAAATTGGCTCGACTAAATAACAATCTTAGTGAATTTAGTGGGTAGTTAATACAAGTCTCTGTGGGTTCGACACTCGACTTATTACTTGTACGACCACGTATACTTGCGTGTGCGTTTGGGAGCATCAGATCTTCAAGAAAGCTCCCATGCACTCTTGTCCACCAGGATCTGTACTTTGATGAAAATAGCTTTTTTGCCATAGATATAGCTTTGGGTAAAGGTCGCCCTCGTGTTGATAGAATTATGCGACACACGAATTCGCCAAAATCTGAGTCCTTTTAATAAGGCGCTATGAAGGTCATTTTTCAAAATACCAGGACTAGTCTGATAAAACCCAAATATGACGGCTGAATCGATGTGGACTATATGGTTTAAGAATGAAAGAGTTACCACACCTCAAAGGGAGATAATTAAAACGGATACTCATAAAATAATTGACTTTCGAGTCCTATGCTTTATCATTATCCTCAAAATAGTAAGGTTCGGACCCCTCCGGCATGGTAGAAGTCCAAGATGCATTATCCGTTTGATAGATGCATTTTCTTGCATTTGTATCATCCAAATAACTTGCAGCGCCTTCTCCGGAACCCACCATCAATGGAACATATGGTCCTTTCGGAAGCCCATAGTGCGTCCTGAAGTAGTGAGCAAGCCAACCGTATACATAATTAATGGGAAAAGAGATCTTGATATGCTCGAGCTGCTAGGACTTAGAGAGCTTGTTCAAACCATAGTAGATGCTCGCCAGAACTGGGGTTGCAAGGCTGAATTTCCATCCATATGCCATCATGCTCACTATTTTAAAGGTCTCGGGTCGAATGAAATCACCATCTTGAGAGGGAAATACAAATGCACACAACCAACAAGATAAAAATGCCGCCAGATATATGCCTTCTCTCTTTTCATGTCGAACCCCAAGGTTAGCAAACATCGCCTCATTTGCGCTAGACCATGCAACTACTTCTGGTATAGCTCCAATGGGATTGTGCGTTGACTTCAAATGGATAGATTTTTCTCCCTCCTTGCTGGAGCATGTTTATATCTCAAGTCTCTTTTGCACCAAAATTATATCTACTTGCTAAATGAGACCTTTGGATCATGACTCTCCCCTTCTTGAAGATGGTTAAAGGCGGTAAGCAGGTATCCACAAGCTCGAGGAGTAAATCTTTCATTATTCTCATTAACACCTGTGAGTTCGATAGTTTCGGGCACAACTTCTTCGTAGGGAGAACCTCCAATAGGTAAACCGCCAATGGTATGTAAATCCCAAAGAGATATTGATAATTCTTCGACTGATGTAAGTAAGGTATTTGTTGTAGGACACCAATGTCACGCCCCTCCCGGCGGACCCGCGACACGGGCACCAGACCCTGCTTGCAGAGTACCGGCGAACCCTTCATTTCAGCTTCTTATTATTTCAAACAAAAGATCATTTAATTGAACCATTCGTGGGAGACACACTCCGTGCACGTGCTTACACACACACACACACACACACACACACACACACACACACATATATATATATATATATATATATATATATATCCATGAAAACGTATTACCGTGTTCTAGGCATAAGATTTATAAAACGTGGATATACCCTGACACCTGTTTGTACATAACCAGCCATTGTCTATACACTACTGACATTGTCTTGATCCTCTACAGGAACAGACATTAAACATCATATATCGGAACAGGGCCCCGAAATGTCTATACAAAATGCATACCCAAATATAGCAAGTTCGAAAGATGAATCTTGCTATGTCTGCTGAACTGGTAGCCTACTGCGGTGGAGGAGCTCCGTCTATCAACCTATTGGGACCTGCAGCACGATATGCAGCGTCCACAAAATAAAGAACGTCAGTACGGAAAATGTACTAAGTATGTAAGACAGGAAACACAATATAAGAGTAGTAATATAAGCATCAGGATAGAAACATGTAACTCGTAGCAATGGAATTACCTCTGAGGGCAGCTACCATGACACGTAGTAATATTTCTGTCTAATTACATACTTTCATTACATCGTTGTTATATTGCCTATTTCCATCATTACATCATTATACTTTTACCTTTGCGAGTTTGCCATTTTCAAATACATTCACATTACCGGATGCATTACGTAATTGTTACCTTAACTCACTATCTGCGCCACTGTGGGCTTGTCATTTTCATATACATTTAATGTTACCGAAACCGTTTGCATACACGTTACCACACAATCACATACGCCCCATGGGCTCTTTATCGTCATACGCCTCTGTGGGCTCATATCATACCCGGCCGTACTAGGCTCGGTCATAACATATGCCTCTGTGGGCTCATACCCGGCCATACTAGGCTCGGTCATAACATATGCCTCTGCGGGCTCATACCCGGCCATACTAGACTCGGTCATAACATATGCCTCTGTGGGCTCCTACCCGGCCATACTAGGCTCGGTCATACGAATCCAATCATGCACATATATATATATATATATATATATATATATACATACACATAATACATCGCTAGCTTATTTATGACTTGTGTTCTTGATTTGTTACTTTTATTATCCCTTCTTTCTCATATAATTAAGAGTACCCCCTTTTTAACACAACAGTTAAGACTCAAGGATTTCCGTCAACGTCGTTACCATGAAGCAAGAGTAATCATTCCATAGAGGGAAGAACAACATAAGCAACACTAGCTCCTAAGAATAGAATGTTCTTTGCGGCTCATTCATGGCATTGTATTCAATAGAAATCGTGCAGAAGAAAGAACGGTGTAGTCTCACATACCTGGTACTTATTGCGTCGATTCTCAAGCTACGAAAATTGCCACAATTCTTTAATTTACAATTAAAGAATAGCTCAATGATTACTCACTACGCGTGATAGCTATCATTTATCACAATCTCTTAAATTCATGTGGTGGTTCCCTACACCCTTCCTTCCCTAAGCCCTTTAATCGTATTTACAGCACATGCAACCCAATTACAACCCCTAATAATCATGACCCATTCCGTTTAACCCCACTTCTTTCGATTTCATGGCTTCTAGTCATACTCCCATAAGTTCTTACAGACATGTAACCCCCTATCATTAATGTTTAAGGGAAAACCACATGAAAGGGAGTAGTAACTTACCTTGCATGTGAATTATTTGACCTTCTTCTTCAATCCCTCAATTTCTAAGTCTTTGTCTTCAATGTGGGTTTGTAGGAGGGGAAAATGCAGCTAGGGTTTCCCTTAGTTCTTCAATTTCTTACTCCCTTTCTTCAATTTAGAGTTTGGAAGAGAGGGATTTGGTTGTTTTGATGTGAGGACTTTGAGAAGGGTCGTTTGGGGGCTTTCTACTATGCTTAGCTCAGAAAAATGAAGAAGGGACGGGTTTGGGTCTCTTTTTATAGGCCTAGGAGTAAGTGGCACACGTACCTGAGAATTTTCAGGTTTGCGATAGCATACCCACCGCAAACAGGGTATGCGGTTCGCATTTTGGTCGCAATTCTCACCTCGAAAATCTGTTGCATTATGCGACGCAGAAGGGCCAGAATGCGGTTCGTATTTTCAACAATGCGATCGCATTCTGGTCGCATTTTAGACGTTCATTCTCACCCAGGTTGCTGTCTCACTATGCGATGGAGGGTGTCATTTATGCGGTCCGCATTTGAGTTATGCGGTTCGCATTCTGGCCGCATTTTTGACACAACTTCAGCCCAGAACTCTGTTCCATTCTGCGACGGAACATGTCGCATTTGCGGTCCGCATTTTAGTTATGCGGTTCGCATACTGACCGCATTTTTGACACATTTCCAGCCCAGAATTCTGTCTCGATTTGCGACCCCTATGCTGGATATGCGGTCCGCATTTGTGCTTTGCGGTCCGTATACCTAGCTATGCGACACCTTTGTTTTTTTTCTTAACTGGATCCTCATATGTGAGCTATTTCACAGTGTATTTGAACGTACGAGTTTACGGGTCGTAACAACCAAGCTTCAAGAAACGCTTGCAAGATGTTTGAGTTTCGATCATATGTAAATAAAGAAGCATAGACGGCATCATAAGTTCTTGATGTCTCCAAAGCCCGTTGACTTCTGCCAAGTAAGTCCTCAGCCCATTCCCAATATTCCGGGATATGATGATATTCACCATCAACTCTCAAAGTATCTCCCCGACGTATCTCCCTTTGAATCATACATCATCCTAGGCAAGGAAGGGTACTCGTGATATTGAGTTTTCGTTGGTAAGGAGTCTGAAGGGACCACATTTTGGTTGGCTTTTGGTTGTGCTCTAAAGTCCAATCTACCATATGGAGTGAATTCTGCCGAGGTGGTCACAAATTTGCATATCGACCAACTAGTGGAGGGTAAATCAACAGCTTGGTTATAACCCCTCCATTCTTAGCATCAATTATGAGATACATGCGCTTGAAGGATGGAGAAGTGTAGTCTCTGAAGTGAACCATCTCTTCAAAACTGCATAAGCAAAAAAAAAAAAGAAGATTAGTAAATATTAAGTCAACGACAATTGATAAAAAGAGGAGAAGATTCTAGTCCTTTGTGCTTTCGGCAAACTTCTATATGCGATTAAGAATTTTTCCTTCTATATATTGTCATGGGTTTAATCTTATATATGGTAATGTGGATTTGTCCGCCTATATGGTGATGTGGATTTGTCCGTCTATATGGTGATGTGGATTTTTCTGTCTATATGATGAGGTGGATTTGTCCGTCTATATGGTAATGTGGATTTGTCCGTCTATATGATGATGTGGATTTGTCCGTCTGTATGTTGATGTGAATTTGTCCGTTTGTATGTTGATGTGAATTTGTATACTAATGTATAATAGTGTACATGAGTGTACAAACACATGTTATATACTATTATACACATATACACATAATGTATCTACCTTGTATAAAAGTATGATTCTTGTTAAAAATCAGTTCAAATCTCTATTAAATGACTTCAAATTTCATAAACAACCTTCTTAGACTATTTTTAATAAGTCTAAACAACACCCTCTAAATCTTCTCACTAAATCGAATTCGAAATTTAAGCCCACTTATCTAAACTTGTGCAACAATGATGGATTACCTTAAAAATCTAATTTTCTGCACCCAAATAGATTTGGTTTGTTGCACTAGTGTTTGAGTCACATTTATTGATTCAAAGATTGGATTAGAAGCTTGAATTTTTAAAAAAAAAATATTGAAAATGATATTGTAGGCATACAAATTTTATTAAAACTAAATCCATAAAATAACTTGGACTATATTTTAATTCAAGATATATTGGTCCAAACAAATATAATGGGCTAATATAATTGAATTAATTATATAATCCAATATATATGGATTAAATAAATAAGTCTTAATCCATTGGGCTAAAATGATGAGCCCACTTCATTAAGCCCTGGATGTCATACTCCTAGAGGTCCAGTTTGGTGCCACATGTCAAATGACGTGGCACGCCAAGTCAAACAGAAGAGCCAATGTGATCATGCCACGTGTCAAAATGACAAGGCATGCCAAATCAAATTAAAAGGCCAATGAAATCTCGGCACATGTGCAAGTGACATGTTCTGACCAATCATACGGTCTTGTCACGCTTCAATCTGATTGGCCGGAAAGAGTTTGTTCCCATCACAACTCTTCTCTCCCACAACTATAAATATGGGTCTTCATAACCTAAAAAGGGGACCAAAAGTTATAACAAGAAGACACAAGGGAGCTCGTGGATCAAATGCGACAATTCTCTGCAAACTGCAAGTGTTCTAGCATTCAAGCACTTCAAAATAAATTTCAAGTATTCAAGATCAAGAACGAAGTCAAATTAAATACAAGGCGTTCAAGATCAAGGCAACTTGTTCGTGATACAATTCGTGGCAACAATCAAAGTGTTCGCGACAGATAAATCAAATTCAAATTCAAGATCAAGCTCAAAGGCCCTTGAATTTATATCGTAAAAGTAGAATTAGAGGAATCATAGAGATTGTAATATTCAAATTATTCGAAATTAAATACTACGATTGTTATATTTTTCGGTCTTGATTTTATTTTTTCGACGCAATTTATTATCTACAAATATCGAAAACTTATTTTGAGTTGGATGTTGAATTTTGGCCTATTATTAGGTTACAGTTTTGCAAAGTTATATATAGGCTACCTCGTTAAAATGTATGTGTGAACTCTAATTCTCTAAAAAAAAGAAAGAAAAAAGAAAAGGAAAGGGGGAAAAAGAAACAACGGCCAAATTAACCAAAGAGGGTAAAACAGGGTGGTAAAATCCCACAAAAGGGAAAGGAGGAGCAAATCTACTGAGTAGCGGAAATCAGTGTTCAGTGAGCAGGTAAAAAAACTTAAGCGGCACGCCCTCCCAAAGTCCGTCTGAATCAATCACTAAATAAAGAGTAGTTAAAAGCACATATCAGACGCGAATCGTAAAAAGGATCTTCGTCTGCTTCTTAGTTCGTCTCTGGAAAATTGCCGATCTTAGTACAACACACATATGGTTTGTGCAGATCGGTAATGGCGAACTTCTTAGCTCAGTTTCAAAGTATTAAAAATACTTGCGATCACATCGTCATTGCCGGTAACAAATCTCACCTCACTTCAATTTCTCTACTCATTTTATACAAACCCTAGCTTCATTTGCGCTCTTCTCAATTACTTTTTTCATGTGTTTAGTTGTTAGTAGTTTAAATTGAGTTATAGTTCCAATGTCTAGCGTTAACGCCGGCCACTACCGCTTCAACTATATTAGCAACGTGATGGATCAATGCCTCCTAGTTTAGATCACTTAGAAATGTTACGAGGACTACTTCAGATATAGAGAGGCAATTTAAGACGAAAATGCAGAACTTGATTAAAACTATGCTATTTTTTCTTAAAAATTAACGATTTCATTGTAATCCGTCGGAATCAATATAAAGTTAGCTAATAGCAGAACATAATGGATGCAAAGGATGCATATAGGTTATACCTTCTCCAAAAAAAAAAAAGAAAAAAGAAGAGGGATGCATATAGGTGATATTGACTAGTTGGATTAAGGCTCAGTTGTTGTTGTTGTTGTTGTTGTTGCGCTTATTATTACGTCCAGTATTTGTCAGGTGACTTGTATGTTATATAGAGATGAATGAAATTTTGGGACTATGTAGTTTTAAAGAACTCCTAGTTTACTTTAAACAACAAATTATTTAGTATTGAAAGGAAAATAGCTAAGTGGATTTAGAGAAATTATATAGCAGAACCAAAAGTTTGTGATTCAGTAGTAGTTGGTTGGTATATACATTATTTTACTTCGATATACGTGTGAATTATGTGGTACAACTGTGGCTCGTAAGTCTGTTGTGTGTCCAGTATATTTGCCGCATTACTGAAGTTATACTCACCTTGAATATTGGAAAGGTAAAACATGTTTGTTTACTAGGGGGAAGCTTTTGGTAGTTAGTGCATTTTCTTGGCTTCTATACTTCAGGCTCATGTGTGGGCATCCTGCCTGGAGCGTAATCTTTAAATGTGCTACTCCTATGTACTCTCTCCAAATTTTGGTAAATGTACTTGAACAAGCAACCTCCCTCCTTTTCTTTTGAAGGGAAGATATACTACTACTAGTTTCCTGTTCCCATTTCTGGCTCTACTAATACTTCTAGTTTAAAAACCTTAATCTGGAGCTTTATGAGCTGCACAGTGCCGACATCAGACATAAAAACACATAAACTGAGAGCTGTAGAATGATTAGTTCTTCTTATAGCTTTTTACTTTTGTACATTATCTTGTACGGGCCAGTAGCTCAACTTCATTTTTCAATAAATTACTCTGCAGTTGAAGATGTCAGTGATTTATGGCCCCTTGTAAAGAAGGGGTTTGAAGACCATTTGCCATTCAAGAGAGCTTTTCTGAATAACAAGACCCGTAATCCTGTGCTTGTGGACGAACTGCCAGCTGAATACATATTGACAACAGACTCAAGACTTCGTAGCCGATTTCCTCAAGAGCAATCCTTATTTTGGTTCCGAGAGCCGTACGCCACTGTGGTTCTTGTCTCTTGTGAGGTAGGAAGCATATTTAACTTCTTAAATTTGACTATTCTATCATGGTTCATTATTCAATAGACATAAAGGCTTTGAATGAGTTTGTAAAAGCGTTTGAAGGAGGTAGTGATAGAGTATAGCGGAAATGAACCATTAAATAAGGGACTGTAACGAAATAATTTTCTTTCTTCATCTTTTTGTTCTAGCTCAAAGTAATTTATGGAGCATGTTTTTCCTTACTTGTCCCAATGTCATAAGCTGATGGTTCACTCTTCAAAACTTTAGATGATTAGAGTAGAGGCGTATCTAGGATTTTAATAACAGGGTGCACCATTATGTTAATTAAAAAGGGCATGGGGAATTAAGAATTTGTTTATTTATAAGTTATAGAAAGAATTAATTAAAAAGAACTATAGGGACCGAACTCCCTGACTTGAGGGACAAAAGGGGCACTTAGTCACTAGTGCACTAGAGTAGTCACTTGAGCATGGGTGGCCACAAATATATTTAGGTACATAATCTGAAAAATTAGTACTGTTTATACATAAGAGGGAGGGGAGCATGGGTGCATGTACTGCACCCCCCTCCACATACATCTGCCCCTGGATTAGAGGGCAATGACCTGGCCGTGTTGAGGTAGCTCAAGTATATGGACCATTCACATAAACGTGCATGTCGCAAGAAGTTAGTGGTGGTTCAAGGTTACAGAGAAGGAAGGGGGTAGGGGGAGAACAGATTTAGACTTGTTAGCTTATAAATTCAGCTCCTGTCTTGGGAGGACTATGCTAATATAGTGCTGGAGGTTGAGTCAAGGAATATTATGGTTAAAAATAAAAGAGAAGGTAAGTGGAGCCAGCGTTATTAGCTTATATTCCTGTTTGGATAGGACTAAGGCATTAAGCTCATAATGATTGGTGGCTGAAATGGAGAAATCCTTTTTTTATAAGGTAATAAATTTTATTGACAAATTTTGGGCGTAAAACCCGCATACAAGAGGTACACCAAAAAAAAGTAGAGTCCTACATAAAAATTTGATTCTCTATTCTCTACGAATTACACCCAATCTTCTTTACGAAGAGGAACTTCATGGGTGCACCAAAAAGAAATAAGAGATAAAAGACTACTTTTGAATTGTATAAAATTCATTTCTATCCCTTCAAAAGCTCTCCTATTTTTCTCTCCAAGGAACCCGCTCAAGTGCCAAAGGAGCCACTTTTCAAGCCCTATATCTGCTCTTCTTTCTACCACGTTTCCAGCTGAACATAACATCTTTCACGGTTTTTGGCATCACACACTAGACATGGAGGAATCTTATGCCAAGTAGTGTCTGTATAGAGAAAAAAAGGTGGATGGGCAAAGCGAGTGAGAATTTTTTTGAAGGTGGGTAATAGTAGAATAGGGCAAGTTATATGCCTAGTTTATAAGATTGAGACAAGTAGCTGGTTATACGCATGATTGATTCAGCGAAATGGCCCACTCAAACTCATTTTCTTGGATTTTCACGTTGGAAGTTGGTTTTCCCTAGTGGCGGACTGCATGATCTTTTATTTAAGAAAACTGCTCATAAATTAGCATTCATCCTTGTTAGAAGGAATTGAATTGGACAAGAAGTTCTAGTTATGCATAAAAAAATCATTGCCGTCTTAGTGAGGGATAAAATTGGCAGTTAAGGAAAACCCTGAAGTTCTTTCACCTTTGAGTTTCTAAGTTGTGATGGTCTTTTGAGTTGTTTTTTTTAATCAGTCAAGTTGTTTAGTTTTCTTGACAGCATTTTCTAGCTTAAACTGCTTACTTAACACCCGGCGTTTACTCTACTTCTGCTTCTTTTGTTGTGAAGATAGTTTCTTGTTTGTATACAGTAAAGATTGACAGCTTCTTTTTCCCTTGCTAGGATCTTGATGAGTTTAAGACTATTCTCAAGCCACGCCTAAAGTTAATAGTTCAAAATGATGAAAGGGAGTGGTTCATCATCTTCATATCTAAAGCGCCATCTCACAATGATCAGGCTACCAAGATGGCGAAAAAAGTATATGCAAAACTTGAAGTTGATTTTAGCTCCAAGAAGAGAGAAAGGTGCCTCTGCTGCTAATTATATGAGTACTGATTTTGCAATTAATAAGTGTGCTGATTGATTGCCACTCATGCATCTCAAATTGTTTTACAAAGTATAGTCTGTTGGGTTGTTATTCAATGTCCCGACTTCTCTCTCTTTCTAGAAGAAATCGGCTGAATGGAAAATTTTAAAGAATATTTTATTGAGCATTGGAGCAATTTTTTTATCGGTAAAGCTTTATATTTATAATAAAAACCAGCAAAATTGACCATTAGAGCAACTTGCAAGAGTTACAGGGATCTTACCCCTGATCTCAATCTTAATTCTTACTTCTTCCTGTCAATAGAAACCATTAGTGCATCTTCTTTCTGGATGTCATCACCAAGGAAGGTTACATTGTGGTTCTAATAGGAAGGCTAATTAGAATAGTTATCATTCTTCCTCTCATGGATTTTGGCATTAAGCTACCTTTTCATTTGACAGGTTGTCTTACTGCTAACTTTCACTGCTTGTGGTCTATTCCATTATCTGCCTTGAGTTAATAGTATTTTCTTCAGATCTCTATGATACTCATCCAGTTAAAGCATTGAGTTAAATGACATATTAAAATTACGTGAAATCAGGAAGATGTAGACCGAAGTTTACCCAACTATTATTTTTGTTTCTTTTTGAATAATTTTTCAACAACCAAAATAAATTCTCTCTCAAACCTATTTGGATATGTTGTATAGATGTTGCAAACTAGATTTTCATGGACCTGATACAAATTTCTGGGATGACTTGGAAGCTAAGATAATGGAATGCATCAGAAATACACTTGATAGACGCGTTCAGTTTTATGAAGAGGAAATACGGAAGCTCAGTGAACAACGCTTCATGCCTGTGTGGAACTTCTGTAACTTCTTCATTTTGAAGGTAATAATGTTGAAAAATATACCTTCTTTCCTTAACGAAATGGTTAAAATTGTTCTTCATCATTAGTAGGATTATCATATGTAGTACCTGGTTTTACAAATATAGAGAAGTTTCATCTTTTAGCAATCTATACATGATTTCAAAGATGGCCTGTTTGGAAAGGCATTTTAGTGCGATATATCTTCTGTTGCTGATTATAACAGTTAGTAATGAGTTAGTTTTATGCTTTATAACAGTTAGTAGGTTAGGTCTAGATATTCTAAGTTTAGTAGGTTAGCTTTGGATAGTCTAAGTGATTATATTATGATTATGTGGAGTTGCCTCAAACTATTGCATTGTTTGCTCAGCATTAGATTTGTGTTGGGAGGATCCATGTTCCAGATTTTTCAGTAACAATTTTCTCTCATTTAACAGGAAAGCCTGGCTTTTATGTTTGAGATTGCTCATCTCCATGAAGATGCATTACGTGAATATGATGAACTAGAACTCTGCTACTTGGAAACAGGTGCTTAATGGTTGACTCTTAATCTTCAAGATGGATCAGTGCTAATTGTTTAAATTCACTGCTGAAACATACTCGTCCTTCTCGTTTGATGTTAACCTCTTTACTTAGCCATCTTTACAAGTCTACCTCCTTTCTTATTATGCCATCGGATTTTAAAGGAAGCAGCATTTCTATTTCACTTTCTCTTTTTTAAATCAGGTAAGAGCATTTCTATTTCAACTAACTTTCTTCCTCTATTAGTTATTTTTTTTGTTGTTCAAAATTGAGTAGATTGAGGAATTCTGACTAACAATTTCAATTACTTGTCCAAGACAAAAGGATGGGCCGTGTGAAAATATATTTGCGTAGCATAAACATATCTTTCTACTGTCAATTCCCCTGAAACTCTTTTGGACTTTGTTAGCTCCTTGACTTTAGACTAGGCCGTTAGTAATAGAGATAACATTGTCTTTTTTCTTTTCCTTGCTCTGTAAATTTTGCATCTTCTTGATGCCTTTTTGTTGAAATCCATTATCTTGTCAAAAAGCATAGTCTACTTGTTTCCATGTGTAGCTTTAAAACATCTCAATGTTATCTAGAAGAAAGAGGTCCTTTTGGCTCAGTTTACAAGGATTGCTGGCAAGTTTTACTTTCTTCCATTTGATGCTTGTTCGTTAGTTGACATTGTTCTATTCTGTAGCTGAGGAGTGTCTAGTGATTGGTGTAATTGAAGAGCTTTTGTGCTTAATTGCTAATTTTGTTCCTACTTTTTGTAGGTGACCTTAATTCTCAATAAAATACAACTTTATCAACAGAGAAGCCTATCTCCACCATGTGCATAGTCCGTATAGTGACTGTCTGTCAATCAATGTCTGAAATAGATTGCCTCGATCAAGAGATTCTTTTTCCTTAAGAATATCGTAATTGAGAAATCCTCAAATATCTTCTGTTGACCCTAAAAGGTTCTCTACATTTCTCTACGGAGTTTGTCAAACCTATGTATATGTGAGTTTGTATTATGTCCTACGATCTCAGTGCTCTTCATAAGTTATAGAACCAAAGATGCTTGCAGACAATCCTTACTATATTACGATCGGTTCCAGTCGAGTAGTTCTTTTGACAGTAGATGCTTTTTTAGTTCATGAGCATTCTGATTTATACTAGTACTTCGTAACAATGAAGGTTGGCGTGAGAGAAGAAATGCTAAATCAATTTAATTTGATGACATAAGATCATCAGTGTCCTTTCTTTCTCATCCCTGTGGTCTGTACAATGAGAAACCACTGTGACAGTCTGGTGATTTCTATTATGCTTTGCAGTGTACTATTTAGGCTAACTTGATTTGCTCTAATAGTCCGATGGTTTCTGGTTATGAAAATTGCTAAAGCTGATAACTGACCCGATCTTCATCTCTCAAATTGAATAGTGAATATGACTGGGAAACAGAGGGACTTTGGAGGAATGGACAGCGAAGATGATCAGGCTGCATTGCTCAACCCAGGAAAAAAAGCACTTAACCAAATTGTTCAGGATGATTCTTTTAGGGAATTTGACTTCAGGCAGTATCTATTTGCCTGCCAATCAAAGGTGAGTATGGAAAGACCTATGATTAAAATAGGCTAGTTTCTGCACAAGGTAAATGTCTTTTATTATTAAGTCGGAGGAATGATACATACTGCACTGTTCTCTTGCTTTCATCGTCCTTCTCTCTGTTGGGACATGCCAAAAATGTTGCCCCAACAAAAGATGAAAGGAACTCAAGTGCAATTTCTAGTAATGCTCCAATATGTAAATTTTTGGCACTGACATAGTTGCTGCAAGACTTGCAACCCTAGAAAGTGAAATCAATTTGCTCATTCCTAATCCATCACGTGCATTTTGAAAGAGGATTATAAAAAGTAGAAGAGGAAGTTCAGCTGATTAACCTGCTAGGGAATTTTATGACTTCAATTTTGGGTGGATTCGTATCTGTTACAAGATCTTTTGATACTTCTTCAGTCTTCCTTGTACTTCTCCATGGTCCAGCAACATGATAAAGCTGTCAATGGATCAGTGACGCAACAATATTATATTAGCCATATGATGGATGCCCTCATGTATGAGCACTCTTTCAATGATGAGGATCCCTCATGCCTTTAACTGGATGAGTACAACAGTTTTTTCCCCCAAATTTCTAGAACTTTGTGTTTTCTAGAGTCTACGTGTATGTTGTTGCCAGAGCTGAAGGGGTTCAGATTCTCTGTGGTTGAAAAAGATGATGGAAATTCTATGTGAACCATACTTTCTCATTTTGTAGTATACGGGTTGTTTCCAATTGCAGTAGCTGCATCGTTCTACTTTCATGTTTAGCATAATTCCATGATCCTGATAATACTCTAGTAAATTCTTGTAGCTCGAAAAAATATTAAACTTATCAGATATCTACTGAGGGAGGATTAGTTCTGAATATGTTCCTCATTTTTCATCTGCACCTTTATGAAGAGCATTTAGTGCTAAATAATTCTCACCGGTGCTCAACTTTGAGGAAATGTGTTTGTCAGTTTTAGGAAGCGATTAGCATTTAAAGGTACGAATTCTCTCCAGTTTAATTGTTTGGTTGGATTTCACGTGTCACATTTATTACTTATTCTTTGCAGCTATTGAAATAACTTTTTGGCTACTACTGTTCTGCCTGTCTATATGTTCAAAACACCAATTGGGATAGAAAGATACTGCAATATGAAAGATTGTATCATGCTCATAAGTTCAACCCCCTGGAACCCAATAAACAATTAAAGAAAAAAAGAAGTAAGAAGATAGAAGGAGCTGGCATCACTTTTCCTAGCGGTCTGTATTATCTTAAGCATCTGTCTGATGATGTTTAATCAAGATTATTTTTCCATTAATACCTGCAGCTTCTCTTTAAGCTGAGTCGACCATTTGAAGTAGCATCGAGGGGGCATTCATTTATTATTAGCTTCTCAAAGGCGTTGGCCCTTCATGAGGTAGTGAGACATTCTATTCTACCTGCTTCATCATTTCTATTACCTGAGAGGATTGAATTCTTTTTTTTTGAAACTTCAAATCCTCTTTTTATTTTTCATTTCAATCCTTTTGCGTTAAAAGACAACTTAATTACCAGTATTAGAATGAAATGGGTCTGAATACGGTGGAACATATATAAATGATTCATATAGCTCCATCTATATTGCGATTGAGGTGTAGCTAATTAATTGGTATTTCATATGCGCTTCTCTTTGTTCCAGAGTATATTGCCCTTCTGCATGCGCGAGGTGTGGGTTATAACCGGTTCCTTGGCTTTAATCACTGCAACTGCTTCTGAATACAAAGATGTACAAGTGGCGGCTGACATTGAGAAAGAGTTTTACCGTGTTCAGGGGGACCTTTATTCTTTATGCCGTACTAAGGTAAACTAAGCTATGCCTAAGAGGTATCATCTGTTGTGGTCAAATGTATCTACTGAAGACTAACCTTAATCCTGACCATCCTATGCAAGTTATTGTCTGATGATTTTTGAAATGCTCGTCACGCGTATGCAGCTTTGTAGGGCTGCCATTTTGCTCAAATTTTCCAATAATTTTGATTCTTGATTCAGTTGCTGTTCCTTTAGCTTTACATATAGCAGATTACTATCTGCCTTCCACTGAAAGCTTGTAATGGTTGTGGCAGTTCATGCGGCTGGCATATTTAATTGGTTATGGATTACATATTGAAAGAAGTCCTGTGAACAGGTAATCATGCTGTTTGCTCTAGACAGAACCTTTTTCTTGTATTGGTGCAGTTTTTTGAACCAACCATCCTACAGGAGATAATCCTAGTCATGCAATAAAGGCTGACTAATTTAATGAAAAACTTTTGTCATCATCTGGAATTTTTGGATCAGTATCTGGAATTTTTGGATCTGTTGGTAAAGATAGGGTGCTCTTTGTAGGTGCTGTCTGCTCTGTTTTGTACTCTTGTGTACACTCTTGATACACTTTTCATTAATAATAATTTACTTTATCATTTTTTTTTATGATAGCTTATGTATATTTTCATTCTTTTGAGCAGTGCTTCACTTAGCATGCTGCCTTGGCCTAAGCCAGCAGTTTGGCCTTCTCTTCCACCCGATGCTTCATCCGAGGTTCTTATGAAAGAAAAGGTGCGTTTTTACTCATGGTATCATGGAAGAGAATTCAAAAAGGCATGCCCATTTGAAAGCATACCATTCCTATTGGTGTGTGGAGAATGCATGAGGTGGTTTTCTTCTATAGCTATTGCCTAGAAGAAAATTTTAGAATAGTGATATGCAAAAAAAGGTGTCTGGTTTGTAAAGTTAAAATCCTCCCTTCTCATCAACTGTCAGACGTTGAAAGAACAGTTAGGATCATCCTGTAGGGTAAAAGATAAGCTTAGGAATGAATATGTTGCATATAGGCAACCTACTGACATATACGAACTAAAAAATAAGCAACTAAGAAAGCTAGACGTTTGGCAAATCATTGTTGTACACAAATAGCTAATATTACTTGAGTTGTAAGTAGATGAGATAAAATTTATAGCTAATATTACTTGAGTTGTAAGTAGATGAGATAAAATATTCATGTTCTGACCTTCGATCTAAGTTCATGGTGCCATTGGCAGGGTGAACACTTTTATAATAAACTAACTGACATGAATATTTGAGTTTTCTCTTGGGTACCTGCATTCCCCTGGTACTCATATTGTTCCGTGGCGCATTTCAAATTTTCAAAGGTCTGCTTAGCCAGCAATAATGGGTCCAATATCACTTTTTGATCATTTGCTTTTATGTATTCAGTTAAGATGCCTTCTGATACCCATGACCACTATTTCTTTGCAGATGATATTTCAAGAAAGTCAGCGGGTTAAGCATTTTGGTATTCAGAGGAAGCCTTTGCCTCTAGAACCATCCGTACTTTTGCGGGAAGCAAATCGCAGAAGAGCTTCTCTTTCTGCTGGGAATGTGTTTGAAATGTTTGATGGACATCCAAATGCAATTGATGGGTAATGGAGATTGATTAAGATGAATTCTTTATGTGTACTTTTTGTTCAAGTGCATTTGTATACTTAACAAGGTAAACGTTGGTGGGCGATAGGCTGTTTTGAGATTATCAGTTCCCATGATTTCAAAACTTTAGAAGTTTGATACTTTTGCTATATTGCTTGCTTAGGAAGCAACAAGCTTATGGCACCAATTTGACTTCTTGACTCTTAATGCATTTCTGCTTTTGCTCATCACCGTTGTGCAGTTGAAACCTTTTAAAAAACAGCAATTTATTGAACAATCAGTAAGGTGAATAAACACTGCTATCAACCACATGTGCTGATTTTGAGGGAATCACTAAGTACTAATGGAGGATATAAATCTTAAGTAGACTATTTTAGCTGATTTCAGGGTGTAATTATATGGATGCATGGACAAAGATTATGGTTTACGTAAGAGTGTAAGTATGTTTGATTAGTCCAAGAATTATTTCGTGAGAACATCATTAACAGAAAGCAGGGCACATGAAAAGGGAGGACTGGCCTATATCATTTTCATGGATTTCTTTTCTGGTCTTTTAACTAAGGATGTTTTCCTGAGACCATATCGTAAAAAACCGAAAATTAAATTAGAGCATTGGTGTTAGTTTCTCTCAGAGGCTTCAAATTTTCATACTCCCTCCACTAAAAAAGAAAGAACTTATTTCCTTTTTAGTCCGTTTTAAAAAGAACGATCCCTTTTTAAATTTGGAAACAATGTAACTTCAAACTTTCCATTTTACTCACAATGAGATGATCTATCTCCACATAAATATCTATGGATTGTTTGACCACAAGTTTCAAAAAGTCTTCCATTCTTTCTTAAACTCTGTGCCCAGTCAGCTAGGTTTTCCTTTTGAAATGGAGGGAGTATGTTTTATTCTGAACCTCAAAGGCAGAGCTCTAACCTTGTCGTTATCTGCCACAGCTCAGGTTCAATGTCCTCACCAGCAAAAGCACAGTTGATATCAATGTCAAGAACTAACTCTTCGCCTGGAAACTTTGAGAGCTCAATCGGCCGACCTTTGAGGCTTTCAGAAATTTGTGTTGCTGCTGAGCATGCTTTGCGGAGTACAATTTCTGACACAGAACTGTGGAAATCATTGTCTTCTGTCCAGGAATTTGAGGTACCTGTCTTCTCTAAGGACTATATATGTACCTGTGAATAGGAATGGTATTTTGAAATAGAGTTATGTATACTACTTGTTAGCAGGCATGATGCTTCAAGTTTGAGTTCTGCATAAATCTTTTTTGATTGCGCGTGAATTGGAGACCTTGACATGCGTTATTCAGCAGCAAATTGATTTCGCGTCTAATGTAGAATCATATTTTCTTAAATCTTCCTCATTCCTTAATGCAATTCTAATCAGTTTTAATCTTAGGAAAAATACCTGGAGCTGTCAAAAGGTGCTGCCAACAATTATCATCGTTCATGGTGGAAGAGGCATGGAGTTGTACTTGATGGTGAAATTGCAGCTGTCTTCCATAAGAACGGAAATTATGATCTTGCTGCAAAATTGTATGAAAAGGTTTGTGCTCTTTATTCTGGTGAAGGATGGCAAAATCTTTTGGCTGAGGTCCTTCCCAATTTAGCTGAGTGCCAAAAGGAACTCGGTGATCAAGCTGGCTATCTATCTTCATGTGTGAGATTGCTCTCATTGGATAAAGGATTGTTCTCCAGCAAGGAACGTCAAGCATTTCAGTCTGAAGTTGTTCGCCTTGCTCATAGTGAGATGGAGCATACTGTGCCTCTAGATGTGTCCTCTCTGATAACATTTTCTGGCAATCCTGGACCACCACTGCAGCTTTGTGATGGCGATCCTGGTACCCTCTCTGTCACTGTATGGAGTGGATTTCCTGATGACATTACTCTTGAATCACTTAGTCTCACTCTCACAGCCACAACTAATACCGATGAGGGTGTTAAGGTAATCTGTTTGACTCACTGTTGCTTTTTCTCTAGTAGTTCTTAGAAAGTGGTATTCTAGTGTAATAAGTCTCTGAATTTTTATCCTCAGGCAATAAAAAGATCCGGTGCTACGATATTAAAGCCGGGAAGGAATATAATCATGGTCAATTTACCTCCGCAAAGACCCGGTTCTTATGTTTTGGGGGTTCTTACAGGGAAAATCGGCCTACTCAGTTTTAGATCTCACAGCTTTTCAAAGGGTGCTCCTGCAGATAGTGATGATTTTATGAGTTATGAGAAGCCAACAAGGCCAATCTTAAAGGTAATTTATCTGTCATATAAATGGGAGAGAAAAAAATGAATTCTGAAGGTTGTGATGTGTATTCCAAAAGGATAGAATCATCCTTCGCTTCTATCCTCAAATATTCTTAGTGATTCTTTTGTATGCAAATGATCTACAATTATACAGAATGATCATCTGAAAGGCCTTCAATATTTCTTGAACTTTTTTGAAAGGTGTTCAAGCCGAGGTCTCTGGTCGATCTTACTGCTGCTATTTCATCTGCTTTATTGATGAATGAACCTCAGTGGGTTGGAATAGTTGTGAAGCCAATTAATTACTCTCTTAAGGGTGCAATTCTGCATATAGACAATGGTCCTGGGTTGACTATTGAAAATTCGCATAAGATTGAAATTGAGGGTCACATGAATGGGCACACAGATGATTCAGATCATTCTGAAGGTTCTATAGATGACAGTTCTCCAGCTGCTCCAGAAGTAAAGCAAATGTCTCTTCACGATGGAATTATTGAGCTGCCTGATTGGGCAAGCAACATAACTTCTGTTTTGTGGATCCCTGTACGTGCTACCAGTGAGGGACTTCCTAAAGGTGCTCCTGCAGGTGATGATTAATAACCGCGTGGTGGTTCAAACAGCATAATCATGGCTCCATAAATCTGTTTTTTCCCACTGCCTAAACACCTGCTTTACCTATCAGGTGCAGTTGTTCCCCAGAGACACAACCTAGTGGAGGGATTAAGAACAATAGCTTTGAAACTTGAATTTGGGGTGTCGCGGAACCAAATATTTGAAAGGTTAGCTTCACTTTTTCATTTCATATGATTATTCTTGTTAGTGATACTAATCTGGAATCTATCTCTTTGCAGGACAATTGCGGTGCACTTCACTGACCCCTTCTCTGTAAGTACACGAGTTACGGACAAAAGCACTGATGGTAAACTGCTTTTGCAGGTAATCTTCTATGTCTCCTTTGTTTCGGAGTTGGGGGGGTGGGGGTGGAGGTGTTTCAGTTTCAGGCTAGAGTAGTCATTCTTTCTGTCAAACGGTGGTTCTTTTAATTATTTTGGACGCCTGAATTATATAATAGAAATAGAGAAGAAAAATAATGGGCTTCAAGAGAAGAAAAGACGTAGAGGATGCAAGAAGCCCTCTGAGTTTGCATCCTTTGTGTTAGGAGGAATATTTCCATTATAGTCAGTTTTCCCTTGGGTTACACTACCTGGAAATGCAGGCGCTTGTCTCTGTTGTCTGCAGTTGTTTTTTACGGAATTGTCATTTCAGATTCAGGAAATTGCACGACCTGCATGAATGCCAACTTACTCATGGTTGTCATTTTTTGCTGCTTTTATCTAGGTGATACTGCAATCACAAGTACAAGCTACATTGACCATCTACGACTCTTGGCTTGATCTTCAAGAAGGCTTTGCTCACACTGGAAATGGTGATAAAAGGCCAATCTCTGGCTTCTTCCCCCTAATGATCTCTCCCAAATCTAGAGCTGGAATTCTCTTCAGTATATGCCTGGGGACTGCACCAGTAGAAGGCATGCTCTGTTATTTTTTCACTTTCACAGTCATTATTGTTTGTCCTTTATGTACTGAGGCTGATACTAAAGCACCTAATTATGGCATATCATCCACTAAGCACCTAATTATGGCATATCATCCACTACAGTTTCTGCAATACTGGGGAAATCTTGGACGGCATTTTTCCCTGCAAGCTTCTGATTAGCCATAGACCAAAAGCAGAAAAGAAGATAAAATATCTACTGGAGTCCACTAGGGATTATTCCTTTATGGACAGTTGATAGGGGTTAATTTGAATTGTGTGAAGGAGGAAAGTGCATGCAAGTTTTTTTCCAATTTTTGAAACACATATGAACCATTTTAAGGAGCATCTAATGATCTTTTATGATCTTAGTTTTCACTCTTCACCTTTTCTTTTTTTGGTTTGTTTAGAAGGAGCTGAGATCCTGTGTCCTGGGAGCATTTTAAATATTAGATTTGGTATTTTGGGAAATAGAGCTGCTGGTGCGCATGACCTCAATGCCGAGGAACCTATAGGACCTGATGGATCGACTCAGAGTCTGATTTTCAAGAGCTCCCTTCTTTTACAGAGACCCGTGCTTGACCCTTGCTTTGCAGTCGGTTTTCTGCCTCTTTCTTCTACTGGTCTTCAGGTTGGACAGCTTGTTAGCATGAGATGGAGAGTTGAAAAGTTAAAGAGTCTGGAGAAATGCGCACCTTCTGAAAACAATGTAAGTATTTCACCTGATAATCTGCTATCCTCTTTGGGGATATTGGCAATTTCAATGTTAATCCTGCCTGTCCATACAAATTGCTCTAGCTTTCAGTAATGTTAAGCTGTTTTACTGTTGTATTTTTTCCTTTGTCCTGTTAATCAATCATTTGGGTGATTTACTGGATAACTCTGTTGTGTTTTCCTGACATCTACCTTGAATTACGAGAAAGCTTATTCTTTTTCTACCAAATTTTTGAAATAAAAGAAAGTGATGTAAAATTCAAAATGGAGCCCTGGCTGCTGATGCACATGTATATCTTTTTAATCTAGTTAGTCTTGTAAATTTCTTGCATCTTGTAAAAATTGATTCGTAATTCTGTAAATATCATAATGGAAACATTCAAGAAGCTTCCTCTAGATGACAAGTGCGTGTTTTTTATATGCTCATGCAAGGATGGTGTCCTATACGAGGTCCACGCAAATTCAGATCACTGGATGATTGCTGGGAGGAAAAGGGGACATGCCTATCTGTCCACAAAACAAGGTTTCTTCAAGATGTTTAATTTTTTTCCTATGATTTTTGACTTTCAACTTGTATTTCAAGTGCTTCTGTACATTTATATGTACTCTGCTATACTCATGCTTGTTTTGTACTCTGACAGGATCGAGAATAACTATTTCAGTATTATGCTTGCCACTGGTTGCTGGATATGTTCGTCCTCCTCAGTTGGGCTTGCCAAATGTTGACAAGGCAAATATTTGTTGCAATCCTCCTAGTCCACATTTGGTGTGCGTCTTCCCTCCAGCTTTGAGTTCTTCTTTCTGCATACCGGCCTGAAGACTTTGGTCATCATTCTGACCTTTACAATTAGATTGATCGTCCTTTCTCATTTAAAAAGACATGAGCATCAAGTGGACGATTTAACTGGAAAACTTCAAGTCTGCCAGTGTTTGTACAATATGTATTCTTTTTCCAAGTTGCAACAATAGAGAATGTGAGCTTTTGCACGTTAAAGGTGTAGATTTACTGCTGTATCATATACTCATGTACAGAGAACATTTTTGCTTGTACAATAGAGGAGATTCTGAGAGATGATTTCCTTGTACATGGAACAGTTGTCAGGAGATGGATGAAATTAAGAGGTAAAGAGATTGGTTTTCTACGATACAATGTGCATGCTCTGACAAACTGCTCTTGTTCTTATAAATGTTCGATGTGATATAGTAATATGCGCTGTATGCCTTGCACTTTTGGTTGCTGTCGGGAATGGACGTTGACCAGACATCATTGGAGCTCGTATGGATCATATGCATTGCATTTAAGTTGTATGCATTAACAGTGATAATGTTATTTGACCTGTTATAAAGATTATCAACCAATGCTAGGAGTCTTAAATAAAGTTACCTGCAATTACCTTTTGATCTGACCATTAGTGCACATAACTCAGACTCAAACATATATCATTTATTAAGGCGATCCAGTTAAATGTAATTAGCAGTGATATCATTTCTCTGGTAAATTTCATGGGTAGTCACTCAGCGTTCTGCTCGTTACCCCAAAATCATTATGTTACATAAAAATTATTTTACTTTGTTCCACTTTTCACAAAATTAACTTTGATCAATTTTTGTAAAAAACTCATCTAAAATGTGAGAAAAAATGACAAAAAAATGATCCTTATATTTAGAGTAAATTCAAATTGGGTCCTTAAATATACTCCTTAGCTATTTTGATCCCATAAAGTTGTCAAAGTGAGCGCTTTTAATGTTCATCGAAGATTTAAGAAACTATGCTTATTAAATATACTGAAAACTAAAATTTAATTAACTAGAATTACCAATATAGTTCCATCAAATCCAGTAATGGACAAAAAAAATTAAAAATCATAGTTGCTCTGGTAACTTAGACATCAAGTTATTATAAAAAAAAATTATAAGTGTGAAACTAGATGGAAAGTAAACAAGAAAGTAACGACACACTTTAGCTTTGTAGTCTCCTATTGCAATATACAAACAGATCACACCTCTTTCGGACTAAATTAAATAGTTAGTATTTGATTCTTTAATCGATAGAAAATACTAATGATTTGTACAAAAGTCGAACTAATGGATGAAGGCAAATTCACCAATCACCACAATCGACGTTAATGCAACTAACCTATATTCATGTTGAAAATGAGTTACTCCTTTCATAATATATGAATTTTATATCTTCAGATTGCATGATTAATTATGAAACAACAAATTCAGTTATTTTATACCTAATTGCAAGTAAGACCAAATACTTTGATGGGATGGACTTGTCAAATCCAGAAATCGTAAAACAAAAAATGCACAAGATGCTATAAATAAATTTTAATAGCATATTACACCTCAAAAAGTAATATAAAATCTTATAATAAGTCAAAAATAGCCGAAATTGTAAAAAATACACTTCTAAATGTGATTCCATAGTAATCTTTTTTGCATTTTCCATTAAAATAACAATTATAATTTGTTAAATACTCGACGAAAACTAAAAGTACTCACTTTTGACAGCATTATTAATCAAAACAACTAAGGAGTATATTTATGGGCGCATATTAAACTTACCAGAAAAATATAAAGATCATTTTTGTTATTTTCTCTCACATTTTTGGTGGAGTTTTAATAAAACATATCCAAAGTTATTTTTGTGAAAAGTGGAGCAAAGTAAAATGATTTTTATGTAATAAAAGAAAGAATAGTAACTTGTGTAATGCGTACAAAGCTGGATGACCACCCATAAAATTTACTCAGCATGTGTGCGAGGCTTTGTACGGGGTGCATGTGAATTAATGTACTGCAATCATGTTAACATATTGAGTAATTAACACGATCAGTTTACTTCTATTGCTCAATTCTTATTTCCGGTGATTCACTTAGCTGCCATTTTCAAGGTGTGCTGTTAGCGAACTTTTTGGTTGAGCTATATCATCTTTCAGTCTTCGTCATGGGTGTACTCTCTTTCCTTTATTTTGACACTTTTCGCTTATGGAAGATAAATTAAAGTTATTAAACTAATTTCACAACTATATCATTCGATATTAATTTTAAGTTGAAGTTTTAAAAGTCAGAAACAATGCGAGAAAGTGATGGAATAGACTTTGAGGTCCTAGCCAAGGTAAGTTAGTTTCAATATGAAGAAATGATAAGTGAAACACTTATAGAGGGAGTAGATTGCGAACATCTCAGTAATACTATCATTGTTTGTGTTTATAGAGTGAAGTTTAAACATATGAGGTAACGAACTAAAAACTACTTTGAGGAGTCATTATTGAGCACAATGTATTTTCTGATCGTTTCTCCCGAATCAGAAGATGACTTCCATTAGCGTTCTAATATTACTTTATCAATTGACGTCTAATTGGACGCGCCCCGTGGCGTCCTAGCAAGCCTCTCAAAGCCTAGCGCCACGGTCGGCCCCGTGGTCTTGGCCGCGCCAAGTGACAAGCGCACAAGTGCCTCTGTCGCCCCACCAACACTCCTTGCCGGCGCCCAGCGGCTTGCGAGTGTCAACAATGCTGCACGCGCAGACAATGCCGCACAGACAAGCGATGCCGCGGGCACAGCCAAGCCCGCGCGCATCCATCATGATCCAAGCACAAGTGCCAGCGCCCCGCCGCGGGCCATCATCAATAGTGCCGCGCGCGCAGACAGCAACGCGCGCGCAGACCCTGATCCTC
>MCJB01052807.1:0-21976 GCA_002018475.1 Nicotiana obtusifolia | reverse complement strand
GGACACAACCCTAAACATATATGGTGTTTCTCCACACCCTTCCTCATCCAAAACTCCACAAATCAGTAGTATAACACGCAGCTTTACAGCAACACAAAACAGTTCACAAAACAGTTCGCTACAAGTGAATAACTCGAACTCACGGCTTCCGATCACCGTCCCGTGAGTTCTTACACACATAGAACGACTTACCAAGAATTAACAGTAGAAAAATGTATTAAATAGATCAGTAAACTCACCTTGCTTGTTAGATAACTCAGCCCTTGCTTTGGTTCCTCAAACTCTAGGGTTTACCTTCAACTAGAACTTGAAAGAGGGGAAAATCGATTAGGGTTTGTGTGGGATTATTTTGGGGAGGGGTTGCAAGGGTTCTTTTAGTTTTTGAGGCTGTGAAATAATAGTGAATTATCTGGCTTTAGAAGCTTTTAAAAGCCCTCTCTTAACCGACTTTGGGCTTTTAAATTTTACCCCTTAATTTTTGGCAAGTAGGTGATGCACCTACTTGTCACCTACCAGCCTGCGCAGTTCTACGGAAATACAATTATCTCAATACTCCGAGATCGTATTGACAAACGGTTTGAAGCATTGGAAACTAGACTCATAGACCTTTAATTTGGTAGGTAGATAACCCCGTAATTCCTTGTAAATTGGGAAAAAATCGCAGAAATATTTTACCTATCGTTTAAGTAAAATTGTGAACAGTTAGGACAACTTTCGTCGACTTTTGTTTCATAACTCTTTCGACTTCAAGACTTATGAAACGGATATCATATCATCCAAATATCTTAAAACATTACCTCTTGGTTATGTTAACCACCTCTCGATTTTTCCAAAAACGCGAGTTACAACATCCTTAACTCGTTTATCCTCTAATACTTGTTAACCGCCCTTATACACCTTTGCATCGTTTAGGACCAATAGGACTAAACTCTTATTGTCTCAAAGGTAATTCTCTTCTCGAACCAAGGTAGACTATCTTACGGTGTAATCTAACACGTACAAATAAGGGTTATAACAATTCAACCATATCTTGATTCTTTCTTCATAGTATTCATTGATGATATATCGTTGTACTCACATAGCCTGGAGGACCATAAGCAGCATCTAAGGATCGTACTCCAGACCTTGAGGGAGAAGAAGCTATTTGCTAAATTCTCCAAGTGTGAGTTTTGGCTCGATTCGGTGGCGTTCTTGGGCCACATGGTTTCTAGTGAGGGGGTCAAGGTGGATCCGAAGAATATTAAGACAGTTCAAAGTTGGCCTTGTCACGATCCAAAATCTCACATGTGGTGATGGCGCCCATTGCAATACTAGGAAAGCCAAAAATTCACAAATAACCACGCATCTTTAAGTTTAAAACATACTGAAATAAGCTTAAGTAGTGAAAATCTCATAAATAACTGATAAGAAAATACTGCGACTCAATACAAAATCCCCCAAAAATTCGGGTGTCACTGAGCACATGAGCATCTATATGACAATACAGTCGAACTACTAAAACAACTATCTAGGAAGGATAGAACAGTGCAAATAAACTGAAAAAAAGGAGAGTCGAGGTATGCAGACGCCAAGGCAGCTACCTCAATAGCCTCCAAACATATAAAGCTCCAAATCTAGCAATTGCCGTGCCCAGAAGTACCTGGATCTGCAAATGAAGTGCAGAGTATAGTATGAGTATAACCGACCCAATGTACTCAATAAGTAATAAAACTAACCTTGGGCTGAAAGCAGTGACGATCTTAGACAGGTACAATCTAAATGCTGATTTTAACAATACAGAAATGTAGACATGCTTTCAAGTTTAACAGTTTAAGTTCAACACGGATAAAATATGCCAAGTGTGACTAACAAGAGAAATGTCACATCTCTATATCTACATGTCAATTATGCATGCCAACTATAATGCAACACAGTGATAAAGTCATATGCATACTCTCGGAGTATTCAATCTCACTCAGCACACTCAATCACTCAGTACTCCCAGTCACTCAACACTCTCAATCCCCATTCACGTTCAGTAGGTACCTGCGCTCACTGTTGGTATGTCAGACTACGAAGGGGCAGAACTTGTCCAAGCGCTAATATAAGCCAATCATGGCATGAATCAATAAAGCATGCTGCAGCGTGCAGCCCGATCCCATAAATATCACTCAAAATCAGGCACTCGGCCTCACTCATTCATCAATCTCTCCAGTCTCTCGAGCTCACAAAGCTCATAAAAATCAACCCAAACAATGATAATATGATGTAACAATAATGGTGACAGAGACTGAGATATGATATGCAAATGATAGATGTGACCTAGTATATGATTTCAAATTAGCAAATAATTCAACAACAAGACGACTTCTAGATCCCAACAATACCGGAATATATCCTAAACATGATTTCTAACATGAATCACAGCTCAATTCCTCTAACACATAGAGAGTACACGAATAATGACAAGATTAGATGACTACACAGTAACACGGAATCGACCGAGTCACAATTTCTACGGTGCACACCCACATGCCCGTCACCTAGCATGTGCTTCACCTCAACACCAACCACATAACACGTAATTTAGGGATTCATACTCTCAGAACCAAGTTTAGAAGTGTTACTTACCTCAAACCGTGCAAATATCTACTCCAACAAGCCCTTGTCTCACAAATCGGCCTCCGAATGACTCAAATCTAGCCACAAACAACTTAATACAATCAACACAAGCTATAGGAATCAAATCCATACGATAAAGCTAGGTTCTTTAACAAAAGTCAAAAAATCAATCTAAAAAGTCAAACCCGGGCCACGTCTTTGAATCCGACAAAATTAACAAAATCCAAACACCCATTCAACAATGAGTCCAACCATATCAAAATTACTCAATTCGATCTCAACTCGACCTTCAAATCCTCAAATTAAAGTCTATGAAGTTTCTACAATTTTTCCAGTTTTTCCAACCTAAAACACTAATTAAATGGTAAAAATAATGATAGATTCATTTATATTAACCAAATCCGAGTTAGAATCATTTACCTCAATCAATTCCTTGAAAATCCCTCCAAGAATCGCCTCAATCCGAGCTCCCAAAGTCCAAATATGAAATAATACTCTAACCCTCGTTTTTGAAAATATATATTCTGCCTAGTGATTTCCTTTTCGCGATCGCGAATCACAAAAATATAAGCTGCCAAATTACCCTTTCATGAAAGCAGGAACCCAAGCGCGAACACGATGCATAGGGACACAAAGTTACGTGATTGCGAACCTCCTTAGGTGATCGCGCTGGACAAATATGTAGCTCCTAGGCCACCCCTCCTTCCTTCTTCGAGAACGCGGTACAACCCTCGCATTCGCGTAGTACCACTGCCCAAAGCTACGTGATCGCAGACCTATTCTTCGCAATCGCGTACTTCCACTCGCGATCGCGTATAAAGAAACCAGCAACAGTCATGACAGCAATGTCAGCAAATCTTCTAAGTCCAACATTATTCCGTTAACCATCCGAAATCCACCCGAGGCCCCCGGAATCTTAACCAAATATACCAACAAGTCCTAAAACGTCATATGAAATCGCTCGAAGCCCCAAATCACATCAAACAACACTAAAACCATGAATCACACACTGATTCAAGCCTAATGAACTTTTTAACTTCTAACTTCCAAAACTAATGTCGAAACATACCAAACCAACTCCGATTGACCTCAAGCTTTGCACACAAGTCATAAATGACACAACGGACCTATTCCAACTTCCGGAACCAAAATCCGAGCCCGATAACCACAAAGTCAACTCTCGATCAAACATCTCAACTCTCCAAACTTCAACTTTTTCAACTTTCGCCAATTTAAACCAAAATCATCTATGGACCTCCAAATCAATATCCGGATACACTCCTAAGTCCAAAATCATCAAAAGGATCTGTCGGAACCATCAAAACTTTATTCCGGAGTCATTTACACGTAATTCAACATTCGATCAACTCTTTCAACTTAGGCTTCCAACCTTGGGATTATGTGTCCCAACTAATTCTGAAACATCCCTGGAACTAAACCAACCACCCCCAAAAGTTACATAGCAATAAACAAACACAGAATAGGCAATAAACGGCAGAACAAGGCTATAATACTCAAAACGACCAGCCGGGTTGTTATAGACCTACACTGTCTTCAGCTACAGAGATTCGGAGCTTCTTGGGTTTGGCCGGTTATTATTGCCGTTTTGTGGAGGGTTTCTCGTCCATTGCTACACCTTTAACTAGATTGACCTAGAAGGGTGTTCCTTTCACATGGTCCGAGGAGTGTGAGGAGAGCTTTCAGAAGCTCGAGACTGCATTGACTATAGCCCAGTGTTAGTATTGTCTACGAGTTTGGGATCTTACATCGCATATTATGATGCATTATGTTTTGGGCTTGGCATGGTGTTGATGCAGGATGGTAGGGTGATTGCCTGTGCATCTCGGCAATGGAAGGCTCAAGAGAAGAATTATCCTGTGCATGACTTCGAGTTGGAAGCTATTGTTCACGCATTGAAGATTTGGAGGCACTAAATATATGGTGTTCATTGTGAGGTCTATACCGACCATCAGAGTCTCCAGTACTTATTCAAGCAGAAAGACCTTAATTTGCATCAGGGGAGATGGTTAAGACTATGATATCACTATATTACATCATCGGGGGATGACCAATGTTATGGCCGATGCATTGAGTAGAAAGGCTGAGAGTATGGCAGTTTGGCATATCTACCAATAGCAGAGATGCCACTAGCCATGGATGTTTAGGCTATGTCCAATCTATTTGTGAGATTTGATATTTTGGAGCCTAGTCGAGTTGTTGCTTGCATTGTGGCTCAATCATCATTGTTTGAACGTATCAAGACTCGCCAGTTTGATGATCCTTACTTTTTGGTGTTGAAGGACACGGTGCAGCGAGGTGGTGCCAAGGAGAATATGATTGGTGATGATGGTGTTATGCGGCTTCAAGGACGGGTTTTGTGTTTCAAAATTGATGGGTTGAGAGATTTGATCCTTGAAGAGGCTCACAGTTCGTGCTATTCCATTTACCCAGGTGTCACGAAGATGTACCGTGAACTAAATAGCACTATTGGGGCGGAGAATGAAGAAAGATATTGTTGCTTATGTCTCTCGGTGTTTGAATTGTCAACAGGTGAAGTATGAGCATCAGAAACGGGGAGAGTTGATTTAGAGATTAGAGATACCGTAGTGGAAATGGGAGCGCATCACCATGGATTTTATTGTCGGGCTCCCATGGACTTTAAAGAAATATGATGCAGTTGGGTTATTGTGACCGGTTGACTAAGTTTGCACACTTCATTTCAGTGATGAATTCTTATTCTTCAGTGTGGTTCAGATCTATATTCAGGAGATTATCCGCCTTCACGGAGTTGCCAATTTCTATCATTTCTGACATAGGCATGTAGTTCACATCGCAGTTTTGGAGAGCAATGCAGCTAGAGTTGGGCACACGGGTTGAGTTGAGTACAGTATTCCATCCCCAAACGGACGGACAGCCTGAGTGCACTATCTAGATCTTGGAGGACATGTACGTGCCTGTTTTATGGATTTTAGGGTTCATAGAATTAGTTTATATCGCTAGTAGTGTTTGCCAACAACGACAACTATTAGTTAAGTATCCAGATTGCTCCTTATAAGGCCTTATATGGGAGGCGATGTCATTCTCCGATTGGTCGGTTCGAGCTTGGGGAGGCTAGGTTGTTAGGCACTGATTTGGTCTGTGATGCTATGGAGAAGGTTAAGGTGATTCAGGAGCGACTTCATATGGCACAGTCCAGACAGAAGACTTATTTGGAGCGGAAGGTCTAAGATGCAGCTTACATGGTGGGTGAGACGGTTCTGCTCAGATTTTTGCCCATGAAGAGTGTGATGAAATTCGGGAAGAAGGGCAAGTTCAGCCCTCGATGTATTGGCCCTTTTGAGGTGCTTGAGAGAGTTGGAGAAGTGGCCTACAAACTTGCATTACCACCTAGTCTATCGGAGGTTCACCCAGTGTTTCATGTTTCGATGCTCTGGAAGTATTATGGTGATCCGTCACATGTTTTTGACTTCAGCACGGTTCATTTAAATGGGAATTTGACTTGTGATGTGGAGTTGGTGGGCATTTTGGATCGGCAGGTACGAAAGTTAAGATCAAAGAAAATAGCTTCGGTGAAGGTCCAGTGGAGAGGCTAGCCATTTGAGGAGGATATATGGGAGACCGATCAGGAGATGCGGAGCAGATATCCACACCTTTGAGACTTCAGGTATGATTATAGACCCATTCGAGAACAAACGTTTGTTTAATAGGAGGAGAATGCAATGACCTGGCCGGTCGTTTTGTGTATTGTAGCCCGGTTCCCCTATTTATTGTCTCTTCTTTGTTCATTTGTGGTTTCGTGACTTGTCGGGATGGTTGGTTTGATTTTGGGTTGGTTTCAGAGTGAATTAGGACACATAGTCTCAAGGTTGAAGGCTTAAGTAGGAAGAGTTGACCGTAGTTTAGCTTTTGTGTAGACAACTCCAGAATATAGTTTTGATGGTTCCACTAGCTTTGTATAGTGATTTTGGACTTAGGCGTATGTCCGAATATTGATTTGAAGGTCTGTAGGTTGGTTTTAGATTTTTGGAAAAAATTAGAAAGTTGAAGGTTTGGAAGGTTGAGATGTTTGACCGAGAGTTGACTTTGTTGATATCGTGTTGGGATTTTGGTTCAAGAAATTGGAATAGGCCTGTGTGTCATTTGGGACTTACATGCAAAATTTGAGGTCATTCAAAGTTGATTGGTATGGTTCGGCATTAGTTTTAGAAGTTGGAAGTTCATTAGTTTAGTTAGGCTTGAATTGAAGTGCGATTCGTGGTCTAGGCCTCGGGTGTGATTCGGATTGAAATCGGATGCATGTTTGGACTTGAGGAATGACTGATGGTTTCATTGTTGGTGCAATCATACCTGCAACGTTTTGGCCACAGGTGTAGAACCACAGGTGCGGCCCATTGTGCGCAGATGCGAGGTTGTCTTGGCTAGGAGATGGTCGCAGATGAGAAAGGGTTTACGCATAAACAGGCCCGCTTCTGCGAGTGAGGGTCCGCAGGAGCGAAGTTTGGCTGGAGCTGGGAGGAGGGTAAGTGCGAGGCTTTTTTCTGTACCTGCGTGATTGCAGATGTGATTTTTGTCTGCATAAGCGGAAGGACGAATTTTGGAGGGAGCCGCAGATGCGGCTAGTGATCCGCAAAAGCGGGACTGCAGATGCGGTTAAGTGACCACAGGTGCGGATTCACTGGCAGAGTTAAATTTGAAAGATCTTTTTGTTTTTCTCATTTTGGGAGTTGTGGAGTTTGTCTTAGGGCAATTTTTGGATTGCTTTTCACCATAATTAAAAAGGTAAGTGAAGTTTATTTAATTTTGACGATAGATATTGATTACTCATTGATTATTACACCTAGTTTGTATGAATTTGAAGTGGAATTTGGGGAGTTTAGATTATGTTATTGGAGAGTGAGATTTGGTGATTTGGGGATAGATTTGTGGATGGAATTGGATGAAATTAGTATGGTTGGACTCGTAATTGAATGGGTGTTCGGAATTTGTGAATTTTGGTCGGGTTCCAAGGTGTGAGCCCCGAGTTGACTTTGCATATTTGATTCAAGACCTTAGTTTTATATTTTGGAATTGTTTCTTATAGCTATTATTGATGGTATTAAGTTGCTTTGGCTAGATTCGAGTCGCTCAGAGGCCGATTCGCAAGGCAAGGGCTTTTTTTGGAGTATTGATTTGCGTGCTTTGAGGTAAGTAACACATCTAAACTTGGAGTTGAGGGTATTTAACCATGGGAACTACTTTATATCAAAGATATTGGGGTGACGTACACGCTAGGTGACAGGCGTGTGTACGTGCATCGGTGTGTTCATGGTTGGGGAGGCCCTTAGGCTATTACCGGGCTTGCTTTACTATCATACCTCGTTATACAGCATTTTGTCCACTTGTTTGAGTATTTAAACTGTGATTCATGTTAGATTTCATGTCTAGGCTAAGTGCTATTTGTTGGAAATTTGATAGCGCTATTCTTGTTGTTCCTAAGATGTATGCCTTATTGTACACATGTTCTCAGTCATGATGCCATATCCGTGTATGATATCTCTGTCTCAGTACTTCTTATTTGATTCCTCACATGTTGTTGATACCTCCTATTGTGTAACATTGTTAAGCTAAGTACTGTGAAATGCGTTATTTGAAAATTGAACGGTAAATGGCTGAGTTTGAGCCATAGAGTTGATTTGGTATTGATTTTGAGGTGACGCGTGCACTATGCCCATATTGGGCTAAGTGTTATTATTTTGGGGCGACGCGTGCGCTAGGCCTCACTATTGGGCTAAATAATTATGATTAGCACTTAAAGGATCCGTCCCTCTGGAGTCTGGCATGCCGGCAGTGGATACATGCACAGTGTTTTATATACGTGCTAGATGATGGGCAGTTATTCTAGGCACCCATATAGTGATAAGTGTAAATATTGTGATGACACTACAAGAAAAATGGCTTTTATGGCAATTATACAGTGGCAATAGCATAATTACCGCTACTTTATTTTTGTAGAGGCAAATATTATCGGCAAATAAGCATTAGCCAGGGAAAGAAATATTTTTGCCGGGAATTGAAAGAAATTGCCACTGAAGGTCAATAATTGAGAGAAGAGTTAAGTAATATTTTGTTTCCCTCTATTTTTTTTTTACTCTCAATGTTCCATCCCTCGATGAAAAAGAAAATATGACTTCTCCCGCTGCTCCAATCATCCAATCTCTCTCTGTAAACTATGAATACGCAAAGCTCAAATAAACATCTTCCCACTCAGCCTTGTCTTTACCATTCCACGATAGAAATTCTCGAAGAGAATCAGGTTACACTAATCTCTAATCTCTGATTATTTTTCAAATACTTTTTTTGTTTTTGATCTTCCTATCTTGGGTTCATGATGTTCCTTTTTTTGGTATGCTTAGTGTTCACATTTATATGTCTATGTAGACTTAAATCTGGTGGATTACTTTTATATTTTTAACTAGAAACTCTTGTAAGATATGAGTGCAAATTCGGGACTGAAATTGAGAGTATACGTAGTTATAGTCCAAGGCTTTTTGAATTATTTGAGAAATAGAGAAAGAAAATAAAGCTTGTATCAGACATTTTTGCTTCTCGTATTTCTCTAACAGCCAAAAAGCTTCAAAAGAATAATTTGCTGAGTCTGGTAAGGTGTTTGGTGACAAGTTTTATATGTCATTTTAGTTGAGCATTTTCGGGGCTTATCTATTTGTGCAAAATGCCACTCAGACTATTTGTCAAGAAATAAATGAGAATATTCATTGTAAAAGATTTAGTTTATGAAGCACATGTTTCTACTACTTTCGGCATGAAATGGGTGGTTATGTCTGGGAGTAATTTTGGTGAAGCATGACGGTTCACAGGTTTTATGATACACCACATCACACTTTAATGTGTTTAGAATTTGAGACTTTAGAATGGCACTTGTATGGGGTCGAACCCGATCACTTGCATAGGAAATACCGGTTTTGGGATTCGACGACCAACGTCGACTGGAGTCACCAACCGAGAGGTCGAGATGGGAATATCAAATATAAGAAGCCCGAGACCAGATGTCGTCTGAACGAAGCTTGAAGCCAAAGCGCTCGAGGTGAGATCGTCGAGGCCGATTGGGGTAAAATATCCTATGGTAAAGTTATCAGATTTGTGCAACTGAAGGACCGGAAATCTTGTGATATACAAGAATCTTGGCGGGAATCGCGGTTCAAATCAATAAGGATGTTGAATCTATTAATTCTAGGAATATCTTACCTTGTAAATGAGATTTTTACCTTGTATAGAATTCTTGACCTTTCCTATATAAATAGACAACCCCATTTGTATAAGGGACACGATATACAATCAATATACAAAAGCTATAGTCTACTTTTCTCGTCCATCTACTTCATATTTTATTTCAAAGGGCTTCAAACACAGGAAGATTACTCAATCTTGACGGTTTGCTTTTTCCTTGTTCACTAATTTAGTCTCTATTTCTGTTTATTCTTTAAATGTATTAAATCATGTCGCGTATCCTTAAAACCACATATAAATTTAATTGTTACTCGTAATCAAGGGTAAACAGTTTGGCGCCCACCGTGGGGCTAAGGATAATAGTGATCGTTTAATACAACTTTCTGTTACACAGACTATTTTACACTTGTTCTTTGCAGAACACCTTTTTCTTTCAGGTTACAGTACAATCATGTCACATTCTCAATCTGTGCCCCAATTCGTCGATGGCGAATTTAACCACCAGGGCGAAAACGACAACTTGGCACCCGGAAATGAAGTTCCAATCGATGCTAACTTCCAAATAGCGATCGATGTGGATCGGACCTCTGGCACATCGAATAGTGTTCGAAGAGAATACCACTCGGAAAAACAGAATGACGAGGAGGACAGGATTAGCCTCAGGATGATATTCAACATGTTGCAAGCCCAGCAAGCGGCCATTGCTCAACTGCAAAATCGGAACCAAGTTTCGAACGGGATACGGACCGGCCCACCTCGAGAAACTATCCGTGCAAAATCGGAACCAAGTTTCGAATGGGATACGGACCGGCCCACCTTGAGAAACTATCCCTGAGAAAATGAACCTATCACAGTGGAACCAAGCGAAGGCGGATCGGGGGAAAACCCCGGGATCATGAAAATGCTCGAAGAATTGACCAGACGGGTCGAGTCAGGCGAAAAGAAGATCGAGGCCAATGATAAAAAGGTAGAAACATATAATTCGAGGGTGGACCAAATACCAGGAGCACCTCCAGTATTAAAAGGTTTGGACTCAAAGAAATTCGTACATAAACCCTTTCCATCAAGCGCCGCCCCAAAACCCATACCGAAGAAGTTTCGCATGCCGGAGCCAAAATACAATGGGACATCTGACCCAGATGAGCATGTAACAGCATACACATGCGCCACAAAGGGAAATGATCTCGAAGACGATGAGATTGAATCCGTCCTCTTAAAGAAATTCAGAGAGACCTTGTCAAAGGGGGCAATGACTTGGTACCACAACTCGCCCCCGAATTCCATCGATTCTTTTTCCATGCTTGCGGACTCCTTCGTGAAAGCTCATGCGGGTGCCATCAAAGTCGAGACACGGAAATCGGACTTATTTAAAGTTAGGCAAAGAGATAACGAGATGCTCAGGGAAATTGTATCTCGCTTTCAGATGGAACGAATGGACCTACCATCAGTCACTGATGATTGGGTCGTACAGGCCTTCACCCAAGGGCTCAACGCTCAAAGTTCAACGGCTTCGCAACAGCTTAAGCAAAGCTTGATTGAATATTCGGCTGCCACTTGGGCAGATATACACAACCGATACCAATCGAAGATTAGGGTCGAGGACGATCAACTTGGAGCCCCCTCGGGATCTACTTACCCCATCTGAACTCATGATAGGGTTCAAAGAGATATTTATCGAGAGCAAAGATCGAACAGAGACAGGCATCAACCATATCCTAGAGACCGAAAGGCCATTCCAATGAGGCAGGATTCCCCGAGACAAGAAAGGAGGAACGATCTTAATCGAAGGAACCGAGGACAATTGACGAGAAACAACTTCGAGAGAGCCGTTGGTCACCGAGAAGCACCACGACTGTCCGAATATAACTTCAACTTCGACTCAACGACTCTCATATCGGTCATCGGTCGCATTAAGGATACCAAGTGGCCTCGACCGCTGCAATTGGATCCAGCTAAGAGAGACCCCAGCTTGATATGTAAGTATCATGGTACACATGGGCACAAGACAGAAGACTGTCGACAGTTGAGGGAAGAGGTGGCACGGTTGCTCGAAAATGGGCACCTTCGAGAGTTTTTGAGCGACCGAGCCAAAAACCATTACGGGAATAGGAATAGACCAGTAAACTAGGAGGAGCCTCAGCACACGATCAATATGATAATCAGTGGGGTAGATACACCCCAAGGACCGCTATTGAAACACACAAAAATATCTATCACCCAAGAAAAGCTTACTCGGGATTACGCGATGGAGGGAGCTTTGCACTTCAGCGAGGAGGATGCGGAAGGAATCATACAACCCCATAACGACGCCTTAGTAATATCGGTGCTTATACAAAAAACCAAGGTGAAGCGTGTGTTGGTCGATCCCGGTAGTTCAGCCAACATAATTCGGTCATGGGTTATCGAACAGCTCGGGTTGACTGATCGAATTATCCCTGAAGTTCGAATCCTCAATGGTTTCAACATGGCTTGTGAGACAACCAAAGGAGAAATAACTTTACTAGTAAACACTGCCGGTACCGTTCGGGAAACGAAATTCTACGTTATCGAAGGGGATATGAGATACAATGCCTTGCTCGGGAGACCATGGATTCATGATATCAGAGCGGTACCCTCGACACTGCACCAAATGTTAAAATTCCCATCGGCTGATGGGATCATAACTGTTTATGGAGAACAACATGCGGCGAAAGAAATGTTCGCAGTAGAAGAAGCAATGCCAAAAATGATAGCCCCTTCTCAAAGAACCAAATAGCAATCGCAGGTATCGCCTTCAACAAACGAAGGTGAACAGGAACTTATCGAAGACGATGAATACGGGATTCCCCGGTCATCCCCGGTCATTCGTCGGCCCCGACGAGTCCGATGCAACTAAGTCGACAGTCGAAGAACTCGAGCAAATTTCACTCCGAGAGGATGCACCAGATCGGAAGGTATACCTGGGCTCGTGCTTAAGTTCCGAGCTCAGGACTAAACTTATTCGTTTTCTTTCAACTAACGAAGACTCTTCCGCTTGGTCCCATCTTGACATAACAGGGATACCTCCGGAGATCACAACTCACAAACTGAGCATCGATCCTAAATTTCGGCTGGTCAAGCAAAAGAGAAGGTCTCAATCCGAAGTCAAGCAAATATTCATCAAAGATAAGGTAACCAAGCTTTTAAATATAGGATCTATTCGGGAAGTTAAATACCCGAAATGGTTAGCAAATGTAGTTGTTGTTCCTAAGAAGGGAAATAAGTTAAGAATGTGCATAGATTACAAAGATTTAAACAAGGCATGCCCTAAATATTCTTTTCCCTTACCTAACATCGATCGCATGATCGATGTCACCACTGGCCACGAGACCCTTAGCTTTCTCGACGCCTACTCCGGCTATAACCAGATACGAATAGACAAGGATGATCAAGAAAAGACATCCTTCATCACTAAGTATGGTACATACTGCTATAACGTGATGCCATTCGGGTTAAAGAATGCAGGGGCTACTTATCAACGCCTAGTAAAAAAAATGTTCGAAAAACAATTAGGAAAAACAATGGAAGCTTACATTGATGATATGTTAGTTAAGTCCCTGCGAGCAGAGGACCATTTGAGTCATTTGCAGGAAACGTTCGATATACTGAAACGGTACAACATGAAGTTAAACCCAGATAAGTGCGCATTTGGAGTGGGCTCAAAAAAATTCCTCGGTTTCATGGTTTCGAATCCAAGATCAAAGCCATCGAAGACATTACAATCGTAGACAGTGTAAAGGCTGTACAAAAGTTGACAGGTCAGATAGCTGCTTTAGGCCGGTTCATTTCAAGGTCTTCCGATAGAAGTCACCGATTTTTCAAAAGAAGAATGATTTCTCGTGGAGTCCGGAATGCCAGCACCGCGTTAGAAGAACTCAAGAGGTATCTCTCTAGCCCACCTTTGCTGCATACACCAAAAACGGGTGAACCATTATACCTCTACCTTGCCGTTTCGAAAGTAGCGATGAGTGGGGTCCTGGTCTGAGAAGAACAAGGTATGCAGTTTACTATTTATTACGTCAGTAGAACCTTAGGAGAAGCCGAAACTAGATACCCGCATCTAGCAAAATTAGCACTCGCTTTATTGAGTGCCTCTAGGAAGCTAAAACCCTACTTCCAGTGCCATCCAATATGTGTAGTAACAACTTACCCCCTGAGAAATATAATGCATAAGCCCGAGATATCCGGTTGATTGGCCAAGTGGGCCATCGAAATAAGCAGGTACGATATCGAATATCGGCTCCGAACCTCGATCAAATCTCAGATATTGGCAGATTTCATCGCCGATTTTGCGCCGTCACTAATACTCGAGGTCGAAAAGGAATTAATGACCAAATCGGGTACTCCTTCGGGAGTGTGGACCCTGTTCACAGACGGTGCCTCGAATTCGAAAGGATTGGGGCTTGGTATTGTATTAAAACCCCCAACCGGAAACACTATTCGACAGTCTATTAAAACTTTAAAATTGACTAACAACGAAGCGGAGTATGAAGCTATGATTGCAGGTTTAGAGCTGGCCAAAAGCCTGGGAGCAGAGATAATCGAAGCCAAATGTGATTTCCTCCTCGTGGTCAACCAAGTAAACAGGACTTTCGAAGTCAGAGAAGGGCCAATACAGAGGTATTGGGACAAGATTCAAGTCACGTTGCACAGGTTTAAAGAATGGACTTCATAGCACATACCTCGAGAACAAAACAATGAGGCTGACGCCCTCACCAACCTAGGATCGTCGGTCAAAGACGAGGAAATTGAGACCGAAAAAGTCGTACAACTCTTAAGGTCAGTGGTGGAGGAAGGTCATGCCGAAATCAATTCGACAAGCTTGACCTGGAATTGGAGGAACAAGTATATAGAATATCTCAGCTCAGGTAAACTCCCTTCAGATCCCAAAGAATCGAGAGCATTACGCACAAAGGCAGCCTAGTTCTGTTTATCCGATGATGGGACCCTATTCAGAAGAACATTCGGAGGACCCCTCACGAGTATATTTTAAGAGAAATACACGAAGGCTCGTGTGGAAATCACTCCGATTTTGAATCCTTGGTTCGAAAAATAATTCGAGCCGCCTATTATTGGATCGATATGGAGAAAGATGCAAAGGAGTTTGTTCGCAAGTGCAACGAGTGCCAAAGGCATGCACCGATGATCCACCAACCTGGAGAGACACTGCATTCGGTCTTATCGCCATGGCCATTAATGAAATGGGGAATGGACATCGTTGGCCCTCTCCCTTATTTGCCAGGTAAAGCTCAATTTATTCTTTTTATGACTGACTACTTTTCCAAATGGGTTGAAGCGCAGGCTTACCAAAAAGTTAGAGAAAATGAGGTGATCGACTTTATTTGGGACCATATCATATGTCGATTTGGGATGCCATCGGAGATCGTGTGCGATAACGGCAAGCAGTTCATTGGCAGTAAAGTGACAAAGTTCTTTGAAGACAACAGGATCAAGAGGATCTTATCGACGCCCTATCACCACAGCGGCAACGGACAAGCTGAGTCAACCAACAAAACCATAATACGAAACTTGAAGAAAAGGTTAACCAACGCAAAATGAAAATGGAAAGAAATACTCCCCGAAGTTCTATGGGCTTACCGCACAACCGAGAAAACCAGCACGGAGGCTACTCCTTTCTCTCTAGTATACGGAGCTGAGGCTTTAATACCAGTCGAAGTAGGCGAACTGAGTGTCAGGTTCCGATGCGCAACCGAAGAATCAAATAGAGAAGCTATGAACATCAATCTGGAATTATTGGACGAAAGAAGGGAAGCAGCCCTTGTTCGAATGGCGGCCCAAAAACAAAAGATCGAGAGGTATTATAACCAGAGAGCCTATCTTCGACACTTCAACATCGGAGACCTGGTGCTCAGAAGAATCACACTCAATACTCGAAATCCGAATGAAGGAAAGCTAGGATCGAACTGGGAAGGGCCCTATACCATCTTGAAGGTCTCCGGAAAGGGATCTTATACGCTCGGAACCATGGAGGGAAAACAGCTGCCAATTGGAATATAAGTCACCTAAAGCGATGCTATTGTTAAGGTATGTGATTTCACTTTTTCGTTTGTTTGTTTTGCTAACATCTACAGGTATTGAACGAGGCAATCTCGAACCAGGAAGCGCATGACATTAGGACTGAAAGCACGCGTTGCACTCTTTTTTCCTTCGACTGGTTTTGTCCCAAATTGGGTTTTACGGCAAGGTTTTTAATGAGGCAACCAGTAATCGTGCTAACCTAGATCGGTCGCTCATTGAAGATAATAATATTTGGTGCACAACTTCGATCAACCATGATTATCAGAAGATCGCTTATCTACTTTGATTCATTGTTTGGTCATTTCAATTCAGGGAACTTCCCATAGATCGTTAGGAATCAATGTAAGGGTCAAACGGTCGAAAGTACCGTGCCCGAATAGATTGATCTACCCCCAAGCAAATTGTACAAGCACTTAAATGCTAATGAAAGCTTTTCGACACCAATATCCTGTCTCCGAGCCCAAAGGCCCCTTCAAGTTTTATTAAATGATCAGAAATTAACATTGTTCAGAACTTCATACAAAAATTGAAGGGAAGTAAGACCTGTTAAGGCAAATCCCAACTCATAAAAGGCTAAGGCCGAACCAAGTAAAACTCGAAGAGGGGAAAGACCGGTTAAGGCAAACCCCAATTCCTTAAAAGGCCAAGGCCTTATCGAGTTAATGAAACTCGAAGGAAAGTAAGACCTATTGAGGCAAATCCGAATTTGTAAAAGGCTAAGGCCGAATCGAGTTAGACTCGAGGGTAATTGAAATCTGTTAAGACATAACTCCGATTTCTTAATGGGCCAAGGCCACATCGAATTAATAAAATTCGAAAAGGAATAAGACCTATTAAGACAAACCTCGACCCCGTTTCGAGGCTTAAGCCTTATCCAATCGGCCGTGAAAGGGGAAAATCTACTGAGAAATAAGCTAAGTCTTAACTAAGCCTGAAGGGCAGAAAAGTCTGCAAATTGGATCATCAGAATAGATCAAACAAGAAAGGGATATAAAAGAAAATCTTTTATATATACGAAACAAAGTGTGTTACAAAAGGTGAGAATCCTAGAAAGACATATTATACAACAGACGGCATCAATCAGAATTCTCGGAATCTTCTTCTTCTTCAGGGAAGGCCCGCTTTCTAGCATCGGCTTCAACCTTTGCTGCATCATCGACCTTGGTGGGTAGATCGAAGCCTCGAGCTTGTAACTCCTCGAGAATGGAAAGGCGGGTTTGGCACTTGGCATTCTCAACCAGAATCTTTGATTGCTCTTGGGCAGCCTCGGCATCGGCCCTGTATTGAGCTATTAGATCATCTCCATCAGCTTTGGACGTGGCAATCTCGGATTTTGCCGATTGTAGCTCGTTGACCAGAACATCACGATCCGAGATGAGCGTCTCGACTTGGGACTGAAGTGTATCGGTGCTCTTAGTCAGAGTCTCGATTTTCTCTTGCGCCTCCGAGACTTGTTCTTCCAAAGAAACTACACGAGCCTAGAGGGTCTCCTTTTCTGAAGTTAGTAGATCGGCCTTGGTTCTCCATTCGCTGGTTTCTGCCTTGGCCTCGCTCAAAGCGGATTGGAATTGATTTATTCGGTCAAGTTGCTGCTCCATCTGGTCGAGTGTATTGGCATTCTCCCTGCGTATGAAGTTTAGCTCAACCCGAAGGGTCGATATCTCCCCCTCGAGTCGCTGACGACGTGCCTTTTCTTCCCTTAGCCGAAGAAAAGCCTCATGATGAAGCACCAAAGACTACGAATATGAAAGAAAATAAAACGGTCATTACAGATTGAAAAGTAAAATAACAAACACCAATCAAAGCCTGTATGAAGTTTTACCTTATTTGCTGCCTGTTGAGCCTTATTGAACAAGCAGGCCTCGTACACCTCATCCATTGCAGCCTGATCTTCCTCGGTCACCAGATACCGAAGATAGCTAGCCACACCCACAGGCGCGGCAAGACCCCTAGCGACTTCAGGAATGGCAAACTTTATTATCCTCTTTGGTCAGGATTGGAACTCGGAGTAGGAAATCTATCGACCAACTTGGGACCGAAATATACCCTTCTCGTCTCGGCGGAGGGACTCTTCCTCGGCACTTCGAGCCCAAAGGTGTCAGCCGATGGCACACCGTCAAAAAAGTCTCCGGTACGTAGTCTTTGCTCGGCGAATGCACCCTTGCAGCCCGGGCTTCATTGAAGGTTGCCTCCGAGAAACAAGGAGAGTCCATTGCTTCTGGGGGACCCGAGATTCCCTGTACTGCCTCCCCTGCATCGAGGCCCTCTACTCGATGAATATGAGCTTCACCGGTCCTCGACTCGGGGACTGCCCGAGATGGCTCGTTGCTTGAAATACCGAGGCCCCTATATTCCTCGGAATCATCAGTCAATCGGATAGCCAAGTCGGCAATTCTGGGCTTACGAGCTATGCTCTTCTTCTTAATTCTTTTTTTCTCGGGCTTAGAGAAACCGCTGGCTTCTTTTCTCTTTTTTTCTCCCTCCTGCTCCGAGATAGGGGGAGGGCAGGGAACCTCTCTACTGGGGGACGTCGGCCTCAATTCAGCGTCCTTTGATAGACCTGCAAAGGAAGGAGGAAATGAATTAGCAGCAGCACCGATCATACAAAGCATGAAATATAAGCGTTATCGGTCTCACCATGATTTTTGGCTTGCCATAGGCCTTTCGATATCTCACGCCAAGCGCGCTCTGAGTAGGTCCTTTGAGCTACCACCTTCTGGATCCACTCTTCCAAATGTTGAATCGCAGCCGACATTTGAGAAACGGCTACATCTTACAAAATATATTAGTGAGATAACAAAGGAAAAAACAACATATGAATTAGGACAAGAAAATTATTCTTACGGTTCATGTTCCACTTTTCAGGGAACAGCATATCTTCTGCAGGGATTAGGTCCGACGCCCTCATTCGAACAAATCGGCTCATCCAGCCCCGGTCCTTGTCCTCGTCAATGCTCGAAAATGGGGCTTTGCTTGCCCGGCGAGCGAGTTTTATTAGTCCCCCTAGGAAGACTCGAAGATTGTATAATCGCAGTAGATGATCGAGGGTGAAAGGATGCCCATCGACCTTACTCACAAAAAAAAGGAAAAGGTGAATTATTCGCCAAACGGAAGGGTGAATCTGACCCATCGTAACATTGTACCTTTTGCAAAAGGCGACAATAATGGGGTCCAAAGGTCACAACGTGAAGGGGTAAGTGTAAACAGTCAAATAGCCCTCCACGTGGGTGGTAATCGCCTCGTCCGAAGAGGAGACTACCACATCTTTACCAACCCAGTTACATTCTATTTTCACCCTATCAATGGTTTTGCTCGTGATTGAACTAATATAGCTAACGACCGGTTCACCCCGGCCCGGTACTGAGGAAGCCTTCTCCACCTTAAAGTCGGAGCCGATTGAGCATCCGACCGGTACGAAAGCTTTTAGAGGAGGCTCTGTCGAAGTTTCCTCAGCAACGACAGGCTCGGCCTCTTCAGTGGGTTGAGAGGAGGAAGGTTGTTGCTTCTGAGGAATAGACTTAGATGTCTTTGCCATTGAAGTTGCAGAGATGGAAAGCGAGTAGATGCAAGTGTAGAAAGAGAAATTACTTAAAGAACAGAGTTTAGAGAACTTGGGCAATATGGTATTCAAATGACGCAAACTTGAAACTCGAAAAATGAGAGGGCTATTTATACCTTTCAAAAGCGGCAGTTTGAAACCCAAAATGAGAAAGCATTAATTGGTGTTTGTAGGAATTGTAGAGTTTGTCGCCAGTTGGTACATGAAAGACCTTTTTGATACTTGCCACGTGCGTCATCATGCTGCCGTCATTCATCAAGAAGACGTTTTGTGATTTGACGTTTCGAATTCTATGTCGCTCACTAAAAGTATGTCTCCACTTAACCTAACCTTGAAAGCGGCGGCTCATATCGTTTCTTGTCATTACTCTCCAAAAAATGAGGGGACTATCTGTATGGGGTCGAACCCGATCACTTGCATAGGAAATACCGGTTTTGGGATTCGACGACCAACGTCGACTGGAGTCACCAACCGAGAGGTCGAGACCGGAATATCAAATATAAGAAGCCCGAGACCAAATGTCGTTTGAACGAAGCTCGAAGCCGAAGTGCTCGAGGTGAGATCATCGAGGCCGATCGGGGTAAAACATCCTATGGTAAAGTTATCAGATTCGCGCAACTGAAGGACCAGAAATCTTGTGATATACAAGCATCTCGGCGGGAATCGCGGCTCAAATCAATAAAGACGTTGAATTCATTAATTCTAGGAATATCTTACCTTGTAAATGAGATTTTTACCTTGTATAGAATTCTTGACCTTTCCTATATAAACAGACAGCCCCATTTGTATAAGGGACACGATATACAATCAATATACAAAAGCTATAGTCTACTTTGCTCGTTCATCTACTTCATATTTTATTTCAAAGGGCTTCAAACACAGGAAGATTACTCAATCTTGACGGTTTGCTTTTTCCTTGTTCACTAATTTAGTCTCTATTTCTGTTTTTTCTTTAACTGTATTAAATCAGGTCGCGTACTCTTAAAACCACATATAAATTTAATTGTTACTCGTAATCAAGGGTATACAGCACTAAGGATGACCTACAAGAATATTGCAGATGGTGATATAGGGGTATGATTTTTCACATAGTTGGCTAGCATTGATCTAACGGTCTTTGGAGAAACTTTTTTCATAATATATTCAAAAGCTAAGTGGATTCTTGTTAATCTTAGATAATTTTTGCATGACAAAGGAGGTGCATAACTGATAGCACTCTCATGAAATTTCTTTTTTTCTTTAGTTTAATTAGAATATACTAGTTGTGCCGTTATTCAAAGGACACTTCAAATGGTTATACTTTAGCTTAAATAAGATTATTTTCGCCCTGCTCTTATTACATTGGAATTGATATATTTTTTGTTGTGCAATTGAATAGGATAACTTAGGAATTGGTGGATTACTTAGTGCAATTCAGGGATCCAACACAAGCATGATAAATTGATCAATTCGTTCTGCGCTTTTCTATCTTTAAATTTTATTTTGCCTCTTGTTTATGCTATAAATTTGTGATAAACTTTCTTCATGTACAAGCTCTTCCGGTATCCCATTCATTCAGAAACGTGTGAAGGGACCAAGATGAATTTCATTTTTTATCGGAGCAGGGTTATTAATCCTTTTTAGTTGTTTTCACTTCTTTTTTCTTTGCCAATCCCTCCTTTTCAATTGCATAATGGATTTGTCCCTTCTGTCTCTCTCTAAAGTTGAGCAGATAGATAATCGTTAATTTCGTCTCATATTTTTTTTTTTCTTTATGAGGTTGTCTTGCAGCTTCCTCCACTTTTGATGTTTTCTGCTACTAGTGCAGCTTTAGGTGGTATGGCCTAGACTGCGCCTTTCTGTTGAATACAAAAGTTTCTTTTTGTTATCTTACCGTGACCATGTTGTTACTCCATATTTGCATTATTTTGAATAATCTAGCAGAAAGTACTTATATCTCATTTACCCTTTTATATCATTTCATAACTGTTGATATCTAGAGTTCATTCCTATTATTATTTAATTTAATGTACTATATAATCACATTTGGAGGATTTCTAGGAATTAACTTCAAGATGCTTTGTCCCTTCAGTCTTAGTTCCTCAAGATTTTAGCTTCAGGTGTTCATACCTTCATGAGTTGCTTATACACTACTAGAAAACAGCAAAAAAACGACCAACAATTAGCGACCAACGTTGGTCTGCCAAAAAAAGCGACCAACATTGGTCGCCAAACTAGAAAACAAAATTAAAAAATAAACTTAAAGAAATTAGCGACCAAAGTTGGTCGCTCATTGGTTGCCATATTCGTCAACATGTTGACCGGACTGGTCAGACCAATCTAGTCAAAGAAATTTCACAATTTGCGATCAAAGTTGGTCGCTAAAGTGGACCCACGTTTATATTTTGCGACCAACGTTGGTCGCTATAGGACAGGTACATTTGGGCAAGATTAGCGACCAACTTTGGTCACTTATCTGAAAAATATAAATAAATCAGATTATCTTTTTGCGACCAACGTTGGTCGCAAAAAGATAATCTGATTTATTTATATTTT
>MCJB01052806.1:0-21985 GCA_002018475.1 Nicotiana obtusifolia | reverse complement strand
AACTTCTTTAATTCTAAGTTTTAACTTTGAAACATACTTTTCATTTCAAATATATATTCAAAGTTAGTAATATTTAGTTGTTATATTTTCAAAAACTTATAATTTCCTTCTACTAGACTACTACAAAATTTATAATTTTACTAACTTTGAATATAAATTTCAAGATTTGAAATTTGAATCTAATTATAAATTTTGAAACTAATTGAAACTTTGTAAGAATATTATTGTAACTTCTTTAATTCTAAGTTTTAACCTTTAACTTTGAAATTTGAATCTAATTATAAATTTTGAAACTAATTGAAACATTGTAAGAATATTATTGTAACTTCTTTAATTCTAAGTTTCAACTTTGAAACATATTTTTCAATTATTTATAAAGTTAAATAAATGAGTCAAATGGCAATTATTAAAAAAAATTAAAAAAAAAGAATATAACTGTTGGACCGGCCGGACCAGACCGGACCGGATAAAACCGGTAGACCGGCCACCGGTACCGGTCATGAGCCGGTCGGAAGGATTCTAGCCGGAAGGGCCAGACCGGATACTACCGGTTAGGTCCGATTTTGGCCCAGTAAACATACCGGACCGGACCGTCTGCCACCCCTACTTTTGACTGTATTTGTCAAAAGTTGGTAATTTGAAGAATTAGAGAGTTTGTAGGTTTAACCAATAGTTGACTTTGATGTTATGCGCTTTTGATTGGTATTCTGAGACTTTAGATAGGCTTATTTAATTGATTGAAACTTGTTTGCAAAGTTTGGTTATGATCTGGAATGTCTAAGTGTGGTTCGGACATGTTCAGCAAAATTGAAAAGTTTGGGAGTTAAGGAAATGGATTTTGGTCTTCGATTTTTGATTTTTATATTATTTAAAGTGTTTTGGTTCTTTGGATAAGTTTGAATTAGGTATTAAGACTTGTTGGTATGATTGGATGGGAACCCCGGAATCCAGTTGTGTTTCGGGATAGTTCTGGACTATTTGGGGGCTACTTCGCACAACTAGTTATGGTGCATCGCACCTGTGGAAGAAGGTGCGCATGTGCAAAGTCGCACCTAAGATGGTAGGTTTGCATCTGTGTAATTGGCATGGTCCTATGGGTGGTCACTTCTGGGGAGCTGGAGCATAGGTGCGAAGTCACATCTACAGAGACTTTGTACACCTGCGAGATAGAGGCTGGTCAGAGGATTTATGCACCTGCGCTACTATGGGCGCACCTGAAAAGCTGCAGATGCTTCACATCTGCGAAGATCATCTGAGTAAGTGGAACTCGCAGATGCGAGCTTTTGAGCGTAGAAGCGTCTCGCAGTTGCGAGCTTATAGGGCGTAGAAGCGAAGGCCATGGCAGACTTTATACATATCAAGGGTTTGCTCATTTTTCATTATTTTGAGTGTTGGAGCACAAAAAGAGGTTATTTTAGGAGATTTTCACTATTACTTTGAGGGTAAGTAATTTCTACTTGGATTTGATTACATTTATCGATTCCCCTTAGAATTATACACTTAGAACATATAATTTGACGATAAATTTGAAAAATTTATCTACACTTTAAGTAAGTGTGATTTGGAAACTTGAGATTGGATTTTGTCTCATTTTGGAATGTAATCACATATTTGGACTTGTGGAATTATATGTTGTCAGGATCTAGCACTTGACATGGGTTTTGACCATGTGGCCCTGGTTGAGTTTTGTTAAATTTTTAACAATTTATTAAAGATTGAATATTTATTATTTGAACTTGATTCCTATAGCTTTATTTGACATTATTAAGTATATTTTGGCTAGATTCAAGCTGGTTGGAGGTGATTTTGAAAGGAAAGGTGGTTTTGGAGGTTTTTTAAAGCTAAATAAGAATTTTATTAATAGAAGCATAATACAAAAGTGGAGGGGGACATAAACCTTACCTCCAATACAAGAGTAAATGTACACTTGGTCATCCTAGTGTGATAACTAAATATACCTAAATGTGGCAAGGTATTAGACCTATGGTAATATGGCGATTGTCTATTTTAAAGTGATAGACATTCGCATGTACAAAAGCAGAGTGAGATTATTCTAGGTCAGCTATACAAAAAAGTACATGTGTTCCTTCTTCTATTGTGTGATTTAGGGAAGTGATCCCTTGTATGTACATCTGATATCCACAAAAGATTTCTAGAGTTCTCAAAAGAATGACAAAAGAGCACGAGCTATCTTTAATTTTGCTTTGACTTTGTAAAGAAAAGCCAAGTTGAAGATGACTATTTAAGGTGGAGTGATTGTTGCTGTTGACTGTGTGCTGGGCTTGCTGCAGTAGCCTGTTTGTGTGTTTCCTGTGTCTTCCTTTGGGTAGTCTGCTTGGCTTGGTGTTCAGTTGGGAGCTACTATCTTCTCTTGTCTCAGTCTGATGATGTTCTATTGTTGCTTTCCATTCTTGGAGTCTGCTGGCTGGTACTGCTGTGGTGCTGAGTGGAGTCATTTTTCCATTGTTGCAATATAGTTGGAAATGTCCATGATTATTGCTGAAGTTGCAAGAGATTGAGCAGCATGGGTACTAATACCACACCTTGCAACTGCAACAATAATCTGAACCAATTCAAGTTCCCTACAGTATGATGGAGGGTGCTGGTTTGCTGATATTCTATTAACTCTGCTGCTGTGTCTTGAAACTGCTGCTATTTTGCTTTATGCCTGTGTAGATCCTTGTTCCTGTGCTGCTTTGAGATAATTGGGGTTTTGTGAATTATGAGGGCTTGAAGCTGCTGCTGCATTAAGTTATGTCTATATTTAGCCTTGCTCCTGTGCTGCTTTGTGTTGATTGGATGTCTATGAAATATGAGTGCTGAAGGGATCCATGGTGGTTGACTTGGATTGTTGTTGCTCTTGTATGTGTGCTTCTTCTGCTGATAGTTTGCTGGCTGAGTTTCTATGTCTTGAAGCTGCTGCTGATGTGCTTTATGCTTGTTTATATCCTTGCCCTGATGATAGTCTGTTGGTGTTTCAATTTCCTGTGATGGTTGTTGGCTCTGTGGATTGCTGATGTGTTGCTGAGTGAATTCAAGCTTCCAGTATTACAATGTGGATGGGAATGTCCAAGATGATTGTTGTAGTTGCAACAGATTGAGCATCAAAAGGTGCTAATACCACCTTGCAACTGCAGCAATAATCTGGACCATTTCAGGCTGCTTACAGTATTGTGGAGGGTGATGTGTTCAGTGATGGAAATGATATCTATGTTGCTACTTTTTTGGTTTTTTATTTGCTGCTGATGATATGGCAATTGTCCTTGTTTTGCATGTTGACTTGGGTGTTTTGTGACCCTATAATTTTTAGAGTGCTGCTTTTGTTGATTGCCTGTTAGGTGTGCTTCTGGCTGCTGTAGTTGCTGCAGGCTATGTGATTGGCAGTCCAGTGTGATGACTGAGTACCAAAGCTTTATGGTGCCGGGGGTGTCCATCTTGCTTCTCCTATGTTGTTGTTGTTATTTGGTTGAGTGCTTGCTGAGTTGCTCTGTTGAATGCTAGCAAGGGGAATACATGATAATTGCTGTAATTGCAATAGATTGAGCATTAGAAATGCTACTATCATACATTGCAATTGCAATAATAATCTGGCCTCCTCTAAGATATCTGCAGAGTTGTGAAGTATGCTGTGATTGTGTTTGTGTGTTTGCTGAGATTGGTTGGAGCAATTGGGATCTAGACTACTAACCAAAGAAGCAATGTAATGATACATTGCTTCTTCAGAAGTAAGTTAGTCCCTCACAGTGATTAAAATTTCACTTCTGCTTGAATCCAAGGTGCTGGTGGCTAGAGTGAGCAGGTATTGATGATAGCCCTTGTCAGCATTTCCTGCAAGAAAGAACATCATGTTAGATTAGATCCATTTCTCCAGTTTCTCCTCATTAAAGTTGTTGTGATGATGCTTATGGTGGCATCCCAGGTATAGCTGTGTGCCTGCAAACAACAACACACAGATTATATGAGATCCTTCAGTCACTGTCTGCTCCTCATCTTGGCCTCCCTTTGGCGTGCCATACTTTGTTTGGTGCCACCAGTGTACCTGCAGAGTTAACATAAATGTTAAACTAGTGTTTGGTCTCAAGTATATAGTAGTGATCCATTGTTGTGGTCTTGGATTATGTGGTTGCAGCACTTCAGTATTTCCTGTAAAAGGTATCAGTTTGCACAGCTCCACTCTTTCTGCATCACTACTGCTGTGTTTGTGCTTTCCAGTTAGGGAATTTTTCCTTGATATAGTTAATTCCCTCTGTTTCCTACCACCTTTACTCTTAGATATGGACATTGGCTTTTATCACTATTAACCAGCCTTCTACTTTGTGTGTCTAGATCATCAAAGCAATGGCGATCTATAGGTCCATTATCCATAGCATAATTGCAATATGGTCTGCCAATCTGTTGCCTTCCCTGAGTGTGTGTGCTACTATTGCATTGCATTTTGTCATCAAATCTTTGATTTCTGCAACAGTTTCCTGGATGGACCAAGGTACTCTCTATTCTCCCTTTATGCTCTTCAGTAGCATCATTGAGTCAGTGTGGAGCTCTATTAGAAGGAGTTCATTATGGACACAGAATCTCAAGGCCTCCACCATTGCCTGTGCCTCAGCTTCCGTGTTTGTGATTTCTTTGATCTCCTTACTGTAGGCATGTATTACATCTCCCTCTTCATTTCTCAGTACAAATCCAATGGAGCTTCTACCTGGGTTGCCCCTAGAAGTGCCATCTGTGTTGACTTTGATCCTCCCTTGGTTGGGGAATTCCCAGATCACCTTAGTGTACTTTAAAGTGGGAGTATATTGTTCCATCATAACAATTATATCTGGCCATTTATGGGGGATGTTTTGAATTCCTGGCTTTCTGACTTTAATAAGCATATGAAGAGTAGAAGTAATTTGATAGATTACCCTGTTGATAGTGAAGGTGTCCCCATATTTGTAGTTATTTCTTCTCTTCCATAGCTCCCGTATAATCACTGAAGGTAGGGCTTGCATTATTGGTTTCAGTTGATTGAAAACATCTGCAGTCCAACATTTGGTCACTGCTTGGTGAAAGGTGATTCCTTGTACATCAATTCCTGCATTACCAAGAAAGTATCTCCACACTTTATTTGCAGCATATGATGTAAAGAAAAGGTGCTGTGTTGTCTCTTCCTGTGGCTCTGCACAACACCAACAGTTAGAAGCCATGTGATAGCCAAGTTTTTTGAAGAAATCATCCAATGGTAATGTGTTTCTCCAGATTTTCCACATGAAGAGAGAAATTTTGAATGGCAATCCTTGCACCCAAATATTTCTAAAAGCATTGGAAGGATGCTGCCTCTTTCTCAGATATTCCCAGGCTGACTTGACAGTGAAGTCACCTCTGGTTTCAAGCATCCATACTGGTTCATCAAGCACACCTGCCATAGCTGGTGGTTTGATGTTATCCAGTATGTGTGCAGCAAGATCATTTGGTAGAATCTCCTTGATCTTCTCCTCTTTCCAGTGACCTTCTTCTATCACATCCTGTATGTTTTGCACAGCCTCATCACATATGAACTCAGGTGGGGTAACAAAGTATAGAGCACCCAGTCCTATCCAGTTTTTAAACCAGAATAATGAAGATCCCATTTTAGGTTGCCAGAGGATTTGGTGCTCCATGATACTTCTGTATTCAATCATTTTCCTCCAGATGTGAGATCCACCTCTCCAAGGAACAATTATTGGATTGTGTTTTTTACAGTACTTTTGGCTCATGAAATGCACTCTATAAACTAGCAGTACCTTTCTATCCCTTTAGCTCAATCGGCTCTGTTATCCCATCTGATCGGGCCCCTAGCCCGGTCCCTGGTTGGTACCTATACTTCATCATTTTTCTCATTACCATCTTCGATCTGTATAGAGACTACATACCTAGATTCTGCTCAATGTTCTCTATCTCCGTGGTCTACATGATCTCGACCACGTGAAAGGCGACCCTATCCGATCCTTCTATGAATGGAACTGTATGTTCTAGATAAGCGGACCGGCTATATTCACCGTGAATTACAATCTCTTGGCAATCCCACTCGAACTTCATACATTGATGGAGAGTGGATGAAACTGCCCCTGCCATGTGTATCCAGGGCCTTCTTAGCAACAAGTTATATGAAGACGAAATGTCCATTACTTGAAACAATACTAGAAACTCAAATGGTCCAATCTACAGTGCTAAGTAGATCTCTTTGACGACATATTTTTGTGATCCATCGAAAGCTCACTCTTACATGGCTTTCCTTTACCTCTCTCAAATGGATACCCAATTCTTGCAGAGTAGAGAATAGGCAAATGTTCACTCCAGATCCTCCATCAACTAGCACTCGAGACACCACTTTATCCCCGCACTTTACTGTGATATGCGGGTTCTGTTGTGATCCATGCCTTCTGCGAGAAGCTAGTCTCTTCGAAAGAAATCATGTTTGTTTTGACTATCTTTCCAATGGTTGCTGCTACTAACTAGCTGGTAGTGTTTCACGACACACTTACTCCACTTAACACCTTCATCAAATCATCTTTATGACTGTCAGAACTCATTAGTAGATCCATGATCGATATGTGTGCAAGGGTTTTCTTCAGTTGTTCCTCCATGGATTACTCCTTAACTAGAATCTTCCTCCAAAACTCTGCCACCTCAACATCTGATATGTTTCTCCTCCGAATCTATTCTCTACTCAGTTTTCCTTGGTTTATCTCTTCTGGAGCATAACACCTTCCTAACCTGGTCATCCCGTGAGCAACTGCGGAATCTGCCATTTTACCCTTTCCTTTTTGCTGATATGCCCATGGAACCATTTTCTATTCTCGACTCTCCTTATTCATGACAGTGGTGGTGGATTATTATTGGTATGCCTGGACCATCAATGGAGGTTTCAGCTATACAACAATCAATGGAGTCCTTTGGGGTGGAACTCTTGTAGCCTCGACATTCCTAATAGCAACGATGGTCACCTTCAGATCATAATCTATATCCAAGTGATCACGTTAGCTCCTTGATTTCAATTGTTTAGCAGTCAGTTACATTCACATTCGACGGAGCGGGGTACATTGGATGGCTCCACTTTTGATCAGTGATTCAATCTCATTCTTCATCCTGAAGCAGTCCTCAGTGTCATGCCCAGGAACACCCGAATGGTAGGCATATTTCTTGGTGGCATCAAAGTATGTGGAAGGTTTGTCAGGAATTCTCCCTTCAACCGGGTGCATCAAAACTGGCTCTTCTTAGCCTTTCAAACAACTAGGCTAAAGGTTCAGCAATCGAGGTGTAGTTTTTGGGATTCCTTTCATCAATATTTGGGCGTCGTCAGGGTGCATAGACAAGTCGATTTTGATGGGTGGTGGTTCGGATCGGAGCATATGGTCATGGTGGGTGCGGATATATAAGGACACGAGGTGGTTTATATTAAGATTGGGTTTTATAGCATGGTTGTGTGTTGTATATTGGAGCATAGGCGGATTGGTGTGAAAGATGGGCGTTCACGTGCTAAAGTTGTTTTTGCGAGTTGGGCTGGACTGATAGTAAGGAAAAATTGTTAATATTTATTCCTTCTTACTTTTCCCACTGCTTATAGAACCAGATTGAACTGCTTTTCTGGCAGCTTGCAACGCGGCCATTAACTGTATCTATACTGATTTGATGCCTTCTTCCAAAATCTCCCATCTAAACCAATTATGGGAATTTCTGACCCATCATACCCATCATCTTTTCAAAGTAAATTCCTTCTTGCGCTCTGATGAATTAGTTGGTAAGCTCATTATCATCTAGTGGGGGTTGGGTTCTGGCAGCCTCTGACCTCCAACGGTTGGAATATTCTTGAACTGACTCTGATGGTTTTTTCTACAAAATTCACTAGAGCGAACATGTCTAGAGTGATATCGATATTAAACCCGAAACAGTTCATGAAGTCCTCTGCCATGTCTTGCCACTCTCTCCAATTCTGGGGTCCTGGTGGGTGTATCAAGTGAGCGCTTCCCCTGTCAGGCTCCTTATAAATAGCTTCATTCTCAGCTTTTCATTTTTTCCTACCCGGACTAGCTTGTCGTAGTAGGCCCTCAAGTGCGCATGGGGATCACCTGTTCCATCAAAGATGTCGAACTTCGGAGGCATGTATCCTACGGGCATGTCAACATCGGGGTGTGTACATAAGTCTTCATAATCCAGGCTCTCGCTCCCTCGAGCAACCTGGAGATTCTTGATCTGTTTTCAATACTAGCAACTGCTCTAGCACTGATTCTTCTTCTTTGTACTTTGCTTCTCTCTCTATTTGAGCATATTGATCGATCTCGTATGGCACTCTGACCGTGACAGCCGCTATGAACGTAAGTTCTAAGGTGGCATATATAGGTGGGAACATACTATTCATGTGTAGCGGTGTGTGCCGCAGGTATGTGCCGGGTCAGACTGTTTGTAAAAGTGACATTGTTACGGGGAGGGGTATTAACTGAGTTGACAGTGACTGGTGGGTTTTATGGTATCTAGCTGAAATTTGGGACATAAGGGGTATGTATAGGAGGATTTGGTGGGTTTGCGGGGGTTACTGGTGGTACAACCTGGGTTGTGAGATTTGTAGTGATTGTGGTTGGGGTATTGTTTGCTTGTCAATTGGTTGAACGAAAGTTATCAAGGATGGCGTCTAATGAGGGGGAACGGGGTGCTTGCGGAAGCGTCGTCACGGCCAAATGCGTTAGTTCCCAAATAAGTTGTACTTCTTCTCTTATGGCTATCATTTCCTGTGCTATCCTAGCAACATGCTCATCATTTTCAATATCATCCTTAACCCCGATTGCCCCTGGTTATCGGCTGTTACCAAAGCATTTCTGGTTGGTCATCAGTTGTAGACATCTTTCCTTTTGATCTTAGGTTGTATGGTGGTTCAGTCAGCTTTTCGCGTCAACACAAACCGACCTCTGTTTTTGGGGAATAATAATAAACTAATGGGAAAAATAAAAAGGAAAGAAAAGCAGAAGTTAGTTTCAGTGATTGCACAAATATAAGCACATAGAGCATTTAGTTCACGTATTCAAGATAAGCGCATTTCCTAAGATACGTAGGGACCTCTCTTTGCTGGAGGTAGGCCTATGTTGCAAATATTTGACGTAAAATCAAATTTTAAAACTATTAGATCCCGGAGTGAACTTTGGTTTTTTCATTAATAATCTTTGGATTACATTAGGTGGGACTGAAAGTTACAACAATATTTTTCCAACATCCACATGGTTACATGGGCTCACAGGCTTGCCCTTATGTAAATGAAAGGGGTACAAGATAAAAGGGTGCAGAATATGGGGGAAATCAACCAGCCGCTAATAGTCATCCCCAGAGCCACCTCCCAAATCCTCTTCTTCCGGTTCCTCCTCGGGGTCTTTTTCAAATTCTTCTTCTTCCTCGGCATTGTTGAATTCAGGTTCTTTTTCATGATCCTCTTCCGGTTCTGTCTTTGATTCAACCTGTATATACTCGATCAACCAGTCGTCATCCTCTGGAGGTGGCAACATGTGATCAACTGACCCTGGGACCACTTGTCGATGCATGGAGGTGGTAACGAGACAATGAGGCAAAATCTCGTGATATATATGTAGGGCTGCTGCTGCATCGTCTAACCCAGCCACTCCTTCTCTACTCGGTCGAGCCAACTCATCCTCCTCATTGATCCATAACGAAATATTCTGGAGTACGCCCCAAATTTTGACCCATCGGCATCATGATTAAGTCATTCCACTAGTCATGAAGTCTCCACACCCTTGGGATCATGATTTGTCTGTTGTACTCATCTTCATAAAGAGTTGTCCTCGACCATAGGGGTCCATCCAATATCAGGCTAAACAGCCTGAGAACTCGTGTAGGTGCATACGGTTGATTGCCATCAAGTCCCACCAACTGGATGAAGTATTTTTCGGGGGTCCTTAGGATTGCCCTGCCACTTAACCACGAGAGCTTCCAACTTATCCATTGTCCACTTAGGTGAGTCAGCATGTCTTTCCATTCCTCTTGCCTATGTGGTGAGACCCAGTGTCTCATTCACTTATTGTTACTCCTAATCATGTTACTGACACCTACAAAATAGTCAATACTGACCTCTCTTTGAAAGAAGTGTTATGTGGCCCATATCTGGAGTAGCAAGTTGCAGCCTTTGAAGCAGTCATACCCTTTGGAACACACGGACAATGCTCAGAGTGTTTCTTCTAGTATCATCGGAACTAGGGTAACTTGGAGATTTCCCCGAAAAGTTGCCAAGACCACGGGCAGCAAGTTGATATTGATTCGACCTTTCCTTTATAGGAAGACCAGTAATTCTAACAATGCCACAGATAAGGTCAAAGGGTGGAGACTCTCCCAGGTCTCTTGATCATATTGAAACTCTCCCATATGCCACTCATAACTATCTCGATGCCTGAACCTGTCGAACAGTTGATCCAAGCTTACTCATCTATCTTCAATGTTCCTCAAGTTCCAGTTGCTTGTCAGACCCAAGGCATCGAGGAACTTGTGGTCAGGCATGGTAACTGGCAGTATAGGCTTTGGCCCGGCAAACGGCAGGTCTATGAAGCAAGTTACTTCCTCCAGTGTTGGCACCAATTCACAATTGACAAACTTGAACACCACTTTAGCCGGATCTAGAATTTCACTAGCAGTCTGGTAAGAACTTTGTCGGCCCTGATGTTCATTAAAGCAGTCAATGCTCCCAAGTTCGTTCGAATTTCATCTCCATGAGCTTGGCGAATGTTTCTCCACCATTGTTTCAGCTTGTATGGTGCTCCTATGACCATATTGATTTTGGGGATGTTATGGTCGATTTCTATTCTGAAGAGGTGAAAAGGGGATTTGGTAAGTATTTACTCTGGATTTTTAGCGTGTCATATGGATTGGTTCGTCGTTCTACAAAAGACATGTCATTGGATGCATGACCCATTGACATTAAGGTGGCTTTCCTAATCGTGAGTCAATTCCAAGGACCAAATCACCCACGGTTTATGCTGTATGACCTATGTTTGCTAGAGTAGAGTGTTTCTTAATTCTTGGAGTTGGACTAAATACTACGAGATGTTATGCTTATTGACCTGACAGTTATGCCTGTTGACCTCACAAAGTCGTTCTTTGAGACTAAAGAATTTTGAAAGAAGGTTCACAGGGGTGTAGAAAACAACCCTCGCATGCCGTTCTGCGTGATAGTGCATGGCCAAGACTCGATAAGAAAGAATTTGATGATAGTGTATATAATGAAGTAACAGATAGTTGGGATAACACTAATAATATTAAAGCTGGCAGATAAATACATGCTAAACAAGTAAGACATGTAAGCACATATTCGCAAATTAAACACAGTTAAAGCAATATATAAACAAACATCCTTAAATTTTAGATCTAGTCTAAGTCTGCTAAGGTCAAAACCTTAGTGTAAAATCTCGAGCAGAGTCTCCATTTTGTTGCACCCTATTTTGCATGAGTCAAAACAAGATTCAACTAGTGGTTTCTCTATTGTTGATGAAAAAGAGTCGTTATCTAATATTTAAAGGTATACTAGGGTACCTATTCATTTATTAGATTGTTATCCTATTAGTCTACTAACCGGTGAGATTTGGGTAAGGGTTCTTGTTCTTCTAAGGGGAAGGTGTTACGCACTCCCCAAAATCTATCTGAGGTAGCTCCATAGAACTTAGACTAGGTTTAGAGAATTAGATGTCTATATTCTACTTAGTGCTTAAAAGTTTATGTCTTACTCTATGCCTTGTTTAGAGTCTATCATTTCAAAGAACATACTATATGTACTTTGAAAAGAGGATATACGTGTAATTTGTAAAAGCCCTTTAAAATGTTTACATCTACATGATTAAAAAGATTTGGAAATATCTTTGTAATGTTTACATCTACAAGATTTGAAAAGATGTAAGATGTGGCTATGTTTTGAATACTTTATCTTTTGAAATAACACGCTACTTATAAATATCTAGTAAAGTAAAGACTATAAGAAAATGGGCCTTGAATATACCTTTGGAAATTTTTTTCAATTTGTAGCATGTGTTTAGAGAAAATTTCGTTGAGGTTTAATAGTCATTGATTCCATCCATGTTGATTTTGTTTATATAAAAACAGACTTTGAAATCACCCTTTCAATTTCGGGTTTTAGAAGAAGAATTGCTTGCTTTTAAAAACTGTTTTGAACTTCAAAGAACTCCATTAAAATGGTTAGCATCAGTAAAATATGAAATCTTGTGTAATGAATGACAAATGAACAAAATGCTGAAATTTTATAGCTAATCGTAACGTAACAGTGATTCCCTTTTATTACCTACGGATTTTGGCTTGCCTAGGTTCCTAAAAAGATTAAGGAATAATAAAAGCATTAAATCAATATCGTCAGTGTATATATACAGAAAACAAGTAACAAGTTCAATTCACCTAATAGCAAGGAAGATAAGGGAACTAGACTTAGAATTCGGGCCTAAAAAATGATGTCCCAGCAGATTTCGAACAGCAGCGTCGGGCTTCAGTGACTAGGGCTCTAGGCTAGAACTTGGGCTTGAGTTCTTGAGAACTCAATAGGCCCAGTTCAATCACATACGTAAAAGAAAAGGAAAACATTAGTGATGAGGCCCAATGAAATATAACATTCAAATGTAACTAAGAGTATGATAGAGCCAATATGAGGCCCTATAAGACTTTAACAAATACTATAATTAAGGATGTAGTAAAGACAATGTAAGGCCCAGTGGAGTGAGCGAAGATCATGGTCACAGTGAAGCCCTTTTACATTTTGCATTTATCCTAGATATATTGATAAGTGTCAATGTATAGGAGCTTAGGGCAAAATCTCATTCTTGGACACGACATCCGTTGAATCCCTGGCACTTCAGAGTTCACAACGATCTCAGGGGCCCCGAGCAGTGCTTATGTCAGGTAGGGCATCTCAACCACAAACTAAATCCTACTCCTGAATACGCTTAACCACTCACACTCACTCCTCTCTATAGGTTTAGTTGCCAATGGGGCATTCACTGTGATAACTAATGTAGTAGCAGCAGTAAACACACTGATCCAAGTATATATAATTTCCACATAAGTTATATAGAACAACATTATAAGTATACGATACCGATTACATTATTGATTTTTGAGGTCACAATCCAAACAAAAGAGTGTAGTCCGCTGTCAATACTTTCAATATGCATAAGAATACCCAAAGGAACCAACCACAGATGTAAACAAGGAGAGACAACCACTAGTATACTAGTTTAGAATATCAAATACTAAGTCAGGTGATTCAAGGGGTGGAAAAGACATATATATCAACCTTATTAATCCCACTGACAGGTTCAAGTTTGGAGGAGTTCTTATTAAGAAGTTCACACATTGGTTAAATCTTCACTTCTATTAGATGTATAAATTAACAACCTTATTCAGAAATTCTAAAGAGAATCAACAGAAATACTTATGTAGGTAGCATGTAAATCTTAATCCTAATCCAAACTAATAACATGATCACTCAACCTTTCAAGTTCACAATCTAGGATTCACACTAAGCTTATTAAGAGTTGAGAAGTTCATATAAGCACAATATAGTTCTCAAACATGGCAGGCAAACATCAATGAGTTTCCCTCAAGTTCATAGGCAATCACGGTTAACCTTACATTTTGAATTCTAGGTGGTTAAGCATATCAAGATTCAGTTTCATTTTATGTGATAAAACAGTTTTAAGGGAGAAACATGAGAGCACTAGCATGAATGTTTCTTGAATGAAAGATAAGCAGGGAGTATATTAACAGATAACTAGGAGCAGAAGTATGATAGGGGATATTCAAATACATACAAGTGATTTTCCTAAAGGACTGCAGAGTTATAGAGCATAGCAGAGGCACAAGTGATATAGAAATCAGGCTAGTGAGTTCATTACAGAAGTTCAGAACATAAAAGTTTCACATCTACTAAGTAGGCATGGTTCTGGCATGACGAAGCTCAGTTTAGGCATATTAATAGCATTACTAATCCAAGAGACAGATAACACAAGTACAACTACAATTCTTAACCAAACATTAAAGAGGAGTTAATAACATAACTTAAACTACGCTAATGAGCGTGGTACTAACTGATGGAATACATATGGAATCATCACAGCCTAGAAACTCATTAAAACTTAGGATAATAATTTTTGGAAGACACTTATCCAGTAGAGTCTATAACTGTAGCTAAGCAGGCACATGAACATAAAAATTAACAAGAGAGTTTTATTGTTTTTTAAGGAGCCATAGAATCGCATGACATACTAGAATAGAAAAGAAACTAACACCTAAATTAATGATCATGATAGCAGACTTGTACATGAACCTCTAGTGTACATAACTACCATAGTTCTGACTTCATCAAAGGAAACAGATCAAGTCCATGGTATAAATCAACAGGTAATACATCCAATCAACATAAGGCTAGTGCAACAAGCATGAAAATCTCAGCAGGAAAGGTCTAAAATCAGAACTTGTGCAGAGAATTAATAAGGTTCTTTAATTAACTACAGAAATTCAACAAAGACTTAGGTTGTTCAACTTAGAGAAGCAGTTATTAAGTTCACCAGGATATACTGTAAGCATTAATAGTTTCATATTACAAGAGAAACAGTTGGTAAATAAAGTGAAGATAAAATACAATTTCAAGGCATGATTACAAGCAATAAACTAGTAGCTTATATCATAGACAAAGATAATCAACCGAGAATAACATGGCAAACATTATTTCAACTGGACAATCAACGAGAGGGGGAAGGGTAGTATACACTGACCTTCCTTTGAGCAACAAACCAAACAAAGTTTTTGCTTAGCCGTTTGGGAACCAAAAGCTCAAACTTCGACCATGTGACGACCCGGTCAGTTGTCTCGTGGGTTACCACTCCGTTTCCCCCATTTTCTACTTTATTATGCTTCATTATCCGTGCTCTAGGTAATCAAGTTAAGTAGTCTGCGTTTGGGTTGAGTTTAGCAAGAAGAGAGAGAGACTTAGTCTCTTTCAAGGAGGTCAAAATTGGAAAGGTCAACCGGATATTGACTTATGAGTTAGAGGTCTCGGATGCGAGTTCTGATGGTTCGGTTAGTTTCGGGAGATGATATATGACTCAGGAGTGTGGTTGGAAATTTGTTTTGGAGGTCCGGTGTAGAATTAGACTTGAATTGGTAAAGTGAGAATTTTGGCGATTTTCGCTTGATAGGCAAGATTTTGATCCGAGGGTCAGAATGGAATTCCAAAAGTTGCCGTAGCTTCGATGTGTGAATTAGGATTTGTGTGTAAAATTTTAGGTCAACCGGACGTGGTTTGGTTGGGTTTAGATCAAAAGAGCGATTTAGAAGATTTTGAAATCCATAGGCTTGAATCCGATGCGAATTTGATGTTGTGATGTTGAATTCAGCGTTCCGAAGGTCGGAACAAGTTTAAATAAAGTTATGGGATATGTTGGCATGTTTAGTTGGGGTTCCAGCAGCCTCGGGTGAGCTTTGGGTGGTTAAACGGATTAAAACATCGATGGAAAAGCAAAAGTTGCAGAAAAACCAGGTGAGAATGCGGACCGCATATCTCAAATGCGGACCGCATATCTCACAGTGAAGTCGCAAAAACAAGCAGAAATCTGGGCAAGATTCGCGACCAAAATACGGCCAGAATGCGAACCGCAAACCTGAAATGCGAACCGCATATTTGACAGTGGAGATCTCATATTGAGACAAAAACTTGGACAAAAATCTATGCCAGGAATGCGATCGCAAACCATGAAATGCGAACCGCAAACCACGCTTTGTGTTGATTTCGCGGTGAAGGCTAGGGCTATCTTCGCGATGGCTACGTCAAATATGCGAACCGCATACCTGTTATGCGACAGGTATGCGATCGCATATTGGGTCGGACAGGGCTGCTTTAACTCGATTTTTGACCACTCTATAAATAGAACTCAGTGCCCATTTTGCCATGGAAAACCAATTCCCGTCACCCACGAAGAGAAACACCTCCAAATACCATAGCATCACAGCAAATCAACCTCAAAGCTACATCCAAGGAGATTTTCTTGGATGAATTCTTAAAGGGAGGAATTTTGGTCACCTCAAACATACTTGGGGCCATAAAACTCGGATTGAAGCAAATCTTGAAGGATTTTTGGAAGATTTCAAGGGAAACATCGGGGTAAGTATTCCCAACTCAATTTTGAAAGAATTACCTAAGATTATAACTATTTCTAGCATTTTTACTGGTGATTTAAGTTGGGAAAATTGTGGAAGACCCTAAGCTTGGACTTTGGGACTTAAAGGTCAAGCCGATGTCGGAATTTAATAAATTTTGTATGAATGAACTCGTGACGAGATAAGGAACCCGTTGAGGTAAAAGTTCCTAAATTTCGAGAGGTGGGCCCGGGTTTCGGGTTTTGGTAATTTTGGGATTTCTTAGTAATATTGATTGTTTTCGCGTGGGCTTTGTTCCCTCGACATATTGTGACGTAATTGTTTTGAATTTGGATAGATTCGACGCACGTGGAGGCCAATTCTAAGGGCAAGGGTGAAGTGGGCTAAGGATTTAGCCGGATAGAGGTGAGTAATGCTTGTAAATGATGTCCTGAGGGTTTGAAACCCCGGAATTTGCACATCGTAGTGCTATACTGTGTCATTTACTACTGGGGATTGTGACTTGGTCCATCCCGATTGATGATTTTTACTATATATTTGATTGAAACTTATTGATATCATCATATTTGCGCATCTCACCGGTTATTTGAACCCTTCAGGGGTATTTGTTACTGAATCGATTCATTTCATGAACTTAGTTTTGAAATTTAAATAATATTTTCAAATGATTTTAATGGGATCGGGTGGCACGCCGCCACGGATATGATATAAATGGATCGGGTGACACGTCGTCACGAGATATTGCGCTACTGAACCCCCCACAGTGAGCGCCAGGTACCCAGGGAACTGGTGGCGCGCCGCCACGAGAGTCATGTTGTGCATTGCATTTTGGTTGTGTTGGTGTTGTTCTCATTTACTTCATGTTATTTGCTTAGAATATTTATATGTTACAGTTTCGTCGTGGATTGCTCTAAGCCTTATGTGTTTTCTTACCTTCAGATGTTATTTATAATTATTACTCACTGAGTTGGAAGTACTCACATTACTCCCTGCACCATGTGTGCAGATTCAGGCGTTACCGGTTCCTCTCCGAGGTATTGATTACTACTGTCAGGGCGGTGATTCAGAGATTACGAGGTAGCTGTTGGTGTCCGCAGCCCCGTATCTCTTTATATTGTTATTTCCACTTTCTTCAAACAATTGTGCTAGAGATATTGTAATAGTAATCTTGTTATCAGGATTTCATTAGTTGCTCATGACTTCGTGACACCCCGGTTCGGGCTGTAGTCGGGATAGTTCACTATATTTTTCCGCTTATTTCTGTTATTAAACCGACTTATATTATTTTTGTGTTGTTTAACTGTTTTAATTGAAGTTTAGTTTGGATTGGCTGGCCTTGTGTTCATGAGAGACGCCATCACGACCGGGTTGGGATTTTGGGTCGTGACAGCTTGGTATTAGAGCCTAGGTTACATAGGTCTCACGACTCATGAGTTGGTTTAGTAGAGTCTCTCGGATCGGTACGGAGATGTATGTACTTATCTTCGTGAGGCTGCAGAACCTTTTTAGGAAAAAAAATTCCATATTCTTGAAACTCTTGTCGTGCGAACGTGTTGATCCGAGAACTAAAACTTTCGCTATCCTGTTCTCCCACAGATGGTGAGGCCGCGAACTGCCAGGCGAGGTGGACGACCACCAGTACCACCCACTGAGGCCACCAGAGGCCAGAGACGCGGTTGTCGTCGTGGTAGAGGCAGAACAGAGAGGGCAGCATCTGTTGATCCACCAGCTGCCCCAGTTTAGGAACAGGATCCAGCAGCACTAGTTCAGGCACCAGCTGTGCCTATCGGTATTCCAGGTCTTCAGGAGACCTTGGCTCTGATATTATCTGTTTGTGCTGGCCTAGCTCAGGCGGTTTCAGCCACCACAGCCGCAACCACTTCACAGGCCGGGGGAGGCAATCCGACTCCACTTGCCCGTATGCTTGAGCAGGTAGAGCAGGGACTTTAGATGCCGGGGGCACCTCCAGCCCAGCCGGTTGCACCAGCCCAAGAATACATAGTACCGGTTATGCCAGATGATGAGCAACGTCGTCTTGAGAGGTTTGGTAGACTCCAGCCTCCGTCATTCAGTGGTGCTGAGGGAGAGAATGCCCAGGGTTTTGTTGACAAGTGTCAGCGAATGCTCCGGACAGCGGGGATTCTTGAGTCTAGTGGTGTGGCATTCACCACCTTTCAGTTTACGGGAGCCTCCTTTAATTGGTGGGAGGCGTATGAGAGACGTAGGCCGGTGGATGCAACGCCCCTTACTTGGCAACAATTTTCCGCTCTCTTCTTGGAGAAGTATGTACCTCAGTCTCGTAGAGCGGAGCTGCGTAGACAGTTCGAATGGTTGCTACAGAGGGATATGACTGTGTCGCAATATGAGTCAAAATTTTCTGAGTTGGCTCGACACGCTGTCTGGATGGTTTCGACTAATCGTGAAAGGATCAGGAGGTTTGTGGATGGCCTTAACTATAATCTCCGTATTTTTATGACCAGGGAGAGAGTGTTGGGTGATAATTTCGAGGAAGTGGTGGACATAGATCACGAGATTGAGACGGTTCGTCGTTAGGAGCGAGAGGAGAGGGAGGCTAAGAGGCCTCGAGGATCGGGTAATTACAGCGGTACTCCATCGAGAGGCCAGTTTCAGCAAGGTAGAGGTCGTTCCTTCAGGCCTGCTCAATCAGTCGGCCCAGGGTATAGCGGGGCACCTGCAGGTCGTGGTTATCATGGGTTGCAGCAGGGCCAGTCATCACTCAGCGCCCTTCCGGCTCATGCTCCGTCAGCCCAGGGTCCTTCTAGGCCGAGTGCATCTGCTAGAGCACCAGTGAACTGTTATAAGTGTGGCAAGATGGGCCACATACGGAGGTATTGTCCTCATCGGGGTACTAGATCGTTCCAACAGAGGGGTCAACCCTCGACTTCTGATCCAGTTACCTCACCATCCGCCCAGCCAGTTAGGGGTGGAGGTCAGGCAGCCAGAGGCTGCCCAAGAGGGGGAGGTCGAGCAGGCGGTGGCCAGGCCCGATTCTATGCTATTCCAGGCAGGACAGATGCCAGTGCTTCAGATGCCGTTATTATAGGTATTGTTTCAGTCTGCCACAGAGATGCCTCTGTATTATTTGATCCTGGTTCCACTTATTCATATGTGTCTTCATATTTTGCTCATTATTTGAGTGCACCCCGAGAATTTCTTGCTTTACCTGTTCATGTGTCTACCCCGATGGGCGACACTGTTGTTGTAGACCGTGTGTATCGGTCGTGTGTAGTAACTATTGGGGGTCTGGAGACCGGGTGGATCTATTGCTACTAAGCATGATAGATTTTGATGTCATTTTAGGCATGGATTGGCTATCTCCATGTCGTGCTATTTTAGACTGTCATGCTAAGACAGTTACTTTGGCTATGCCGGGTGTGCCGCGGATAGAGTGGCGTGGCGTGACTGATTATATTCCTAGTAGGGTGATATCATACTTGAAAGCCCAGCATATGGTTGGGAAGGGTTGCCTTGCATACCTAGCGTTTGTGAGGGATGTTGGAGCTGAGACTCCGAGCATCGATTCTGTCCCAGTTATGCAGGATTTTCCTGATGTATTTCCTGCAGACCTGCCGGGCATGCCACCGGACAGGGATATTGATTTTGGTATTGACCTGGTGCCGAGCACTCAACCAATTTCTATTCCACCGTATCGTATGGCACCAGCAGAGTTGAAAGAATTGAAAGAGCAACTTCAAGAACTCCTAGATAAGTGGTTCATTCGGCCTAGTGTGTCACCTTGGGGTGCACTGGTTCTATTTGTGAAAAAGAAGGATGGCACGATGAGAATGTGCATCGATTATAGGCAACTGAACAAAGTAACAATCAAGAACAAATATCCTTTGTCTCGCATCGATGACTTATTTGATCAGCTTCAGGGAGCACGAGTGTTCTCTAAGATTGATCTCCATTCAGGATATCACCAGTTAAAGATCAGGGATGCATATATTATTAAGACTGCTTTCCGGACTAGATATGGCCACTATGAGTTTCTTGTTATGTCTTTCGGGCTAACCAATGCCCCAACAACATTCATGCAGTTAATGAACAATGTATTTCGGCCTCATCTGGATTCGTTCGTGGTGGTATTTATTGATGATATTCTGGTGTACTCGCGTAGCCAGGAAGAGCACGCAGAACATCTGCGGGTTGTATTGCAGAGACTGAGGGAGGAGAAGCTTTATGCAAAATTCTCCAAGTGTGAGTTTTGGCTCGACTCAGTGGATTTCTTGGGGCACGTAGTGTCCAGCGAGGGTATTCAGGTTGATCCAAAGAAGATAGAGGCGGTACGGAGTTGGGCTAGACCGTCCTCAGTTACAGAGATCCGTAGCTTTCTTGGGTTGGCAGGCTACTATCGCCGGTTTGTTCAGGGTTTCTCATCCATTGCGTCACCCTTGACCAAATTGACCCAGAAGGGTGTTCCTTTTGCATGGTCGGACGAGTGTGAGGAGAGCTTTCAAAAGCTCAAGACAGCCTTAACCACAGCTCCAGTATTGGTTCTACCATCAGCCTTAGGTTCGTATACCGTATATTGTGATGCCTCAAGAATTGGGATCGGTTGTGTATTAATGCAGGAGGGTAGAGTTATTGCTTGTGCCTCTCGTCAGTTGAAGCCTCATGAGAAGAACTACCCTGTGCATGATTTGGAGCTAGCTGCAATAGTTCATGCTCTAAAGATTTGGAGGCACTACTTGTATGGCGTATCTTGTGAAGTGTTCATGGATCATCATAGCCTTCAACATTTTTTCAAGCAGAAAGATCTAAATTTCAGACAGCGGAGATGGTTAGAATTGCTCAAGGATTACGATATTACTATACTATACCATCCGGGAAAGGCCAATGTGGTGGCCAATGCTTTGAGCCGATAGGCAGTGAGCATGGGGAGTTTGGCATACATTCCAGTTGGAGAGAGACCTCTCGCAGTCGATGTCCAGACCTTGGCCAATAGGTTTGTGAGATTAGACATCTCGGAATCCAATCGGGTATTGGCTTGCGTGGTTTCTCGGTCGTCGTTATACGATCGCATCAGGGAGCGTCAATATGACGATCCCCATTTGCTTGTCCTTAAGGACAGAGTCCAGCATAATGATGCTAAAGATGTGACCATCGGCGACGATGGAGTGTTGAGGATGCAGGGCCGGATTTGTGTACCTAATGTGGATGGGCTCCGAGAGTTGATTCTGGAGGAGGCCCATAGCTCACGGTATTCCATTCATCCGGGTGCCGCAAAGGTGTACCAGGATTTGAAACAACATTATTGGTGGAGAAGGATGAAGAAGGATATTGTGGGATTCGCAGCTCAGTGTCTCAACTGTCAGCAAGTAAAATATGAACATCAGAGGCCGGGTGGTTTGCTTCAGTAGATAGCTATTCCCGAGTGGAAATGGGAGCGGATCACTATGGACTTTGTTGTTGGACTCCCACGGACTTGAAGAAGTTCGATGCTATTTGGGTGATTGTGGATCGGTTGACCAAGTCCGCGCACTTCATTCCTGTGTGTACTACCTATTCTTCAGAACGGTTGGCAAGGATTTATATCCGAGAGATTGTCCAGCTACATAGTGTTCCAGTTTCAATCATTTCAGATAGAGGTACGCAGTTTACTTCGCAGTTCTGGAAAGCCGTGCAGAGGGAGTTGGGTACTCAGGTGGAATTGAGCACAACATTTCATCCTCAGACAGATGGACAGTCAGAACGTACCATTCAGATACTGGAGGACATGTTGCGTGCATGTGTTGTTGATTTCGGAGGTTCATGGGATGAATTTCTACCGCTTGCAGAGTTCGCTTATAACAACAGCTACCAG
>MCJB01052805.1:0-21999 GCA_002018475.1 Nicotiana obtusifolia | reverse complement strand
GGGGGGGGGGGGGTTAGGAGAAAAAGATTCTGATGGGTTTGGGAAGAGGGGATCATGGGGTTTGTTAGGATATGAAGAAATCTTTGTTTTTGTTTTCCAGTAAATGGCTATAACTTGAGCTCGGGACCTTAAAATTTGATTCCGGGCATACGCCCAAGTTCTAAATCACGATATGGACCTACTTGAACTATCAAAACACTTATACAGGTTCGTCTACTAAAAATGTTGACAGAAGTCAACTCACTTGAGTTTTAAAGCTCTGTTTCACATTTTAATATTCCCACATAAAAACGTTCCGAAAAATTATATAGATTGCACATGCAAATCGAGGTGAGGTAAAAAGGAGGTTTTTAAGCCTCAGAACACTTAATTAAATCTAAAAACAAGTCATGACCCTTTGGGTCATCACATTCTCCACCTCTAAAACAACCGTTCGTCCTCGAACAGACAGAAGAAGGAAGTACCTGAGTGGGAGAAAAGATGTGGATAACAACTCCGCATATTGGACTCGGACTCCCAGGTCGATGCCTCAGGAGGCTGACCTCTCCATTGAGCACGAACAGAAGGAAACTCTTCGACCTCAACTGATGAACCTGCCGGTCTAGAATAGCTACTGGCTCCTCCTCATAAGACAAGTCCTTGTCCAACTGGACGGTGCTGAAATCTAACACGTGAGATGGATCGCCATAATATTTCCGGCGCATGGACACATGAAAAACTGGATGCACGGCTGATAAGCTCGGCAGCAATGCAAGTCTATAAGCCACCTCTCCCACTCGATCAAGAATCTCAAACGGACCAATGAACCTAGGGCTAAGCTTGCCCTTCTTCCCAAATCTCATCACGCCCTTCATAGGCGACACTCGGAGCTATACCCGCTCACCAACCATAAAAGCCACATCTCATACCTTGCGATCTGCATAGCTCTTTTTCTTGGACTGAGCTGTACGAAGCCTATCCTGAATCATCTTGACCTTGTCCAAGGCCTCCTGAATCAGATCTGTACCCAACAACAGAGCCTCTCCCGGCTCAAACCATCCAACCGGGGATCGACACCGCCTACCATATAAAGCCTCATAAGGAGCCATCTGGATACTCGACCGGTAGCTGTTGTTGTAGGCAAACTCTACTAAATGCAAAAACTGATCCCACGAACCTCCAAAGTCAAGAACACAAGCTCGAAGCATATCCTCCAATATCTGAATAATCCACTCAGACTGTCCGTCTGTTTGAGGATGAAATGCTGTACTCAACTCAACCTGGGTGCCCAAGTCTTGCTGAACTGCCCCCCAAAAACGCGAGGTAAACTGCGTACCCCGGTCCAAAATGATAGATACCGGCACACCATGAAGGCGAACAATCTCCCGGATATAGATCTCAGCTAACCTCTCGGATGAATAGGAGACTGCCACAGGAATGAAATGCATTGATTTGGTCAGCGTGTCAACAATGACCCTAACTCCGTCGAACTTCTTCCGAGTCTGCGGAAGTCCAACAACGAAATCCATAGTGATCCGCTCCCACTTCCACTCGGGGAGCTCAATCCTATGAAACAGTCCACCAGGACTATGATGCTCACACTTAACCTACTATTCAAACATCGAGCCACATATGCAACTGTACCCTTCTTCATTTTTCGCCACCAATAGTGCTGTCGCAAATCCTGATACATCTGCGCGGCGCCTGGATGAATAGAATACCTGGAGCTATGGGCCTCCTCTAAAATCAACTCCTGAAGTCCCTCCACATTAGGCACATAAACTCGACCCTGCAATCTCAAAACTCCATCATCACCTAAGGTAACCTGCCTGGCACCTCCACGCTGCACCGTGTCTCTAAGGACACATAAATGGGGATCATCAAACTGTCGATCACAGATACGCTCCAACAACGAAGAATGAGCGACTGTGCAAGCTAATACCAGACTAAGCTCAGAAATATCCAACCTCACAAACCGATTGGCCAAAGCCTAAACATCCAAAGCAAGTGGCCTCTCGCCGACTGGAATATAAGCAAGACTGCCCATACTGGCCGACTTTCTACTCAAGGCATCGGCCACCACATTGGCCTTTCTCGAGTGATATAAGATAGTTACATCATAATCCTTAAAAAACTCCAACCACCTTCTCTGCCTCAAATTCAACTCCTTTTGCTTGAACAAATACTGAAGACTCTTATGATCCGTGAACACCTCACACGCCACGCTATACAGATAGTGCCTCCAAATCCTCAATGCGTGAATTATGGCTGCCAATTCTAAATCATGCACCGGATAGTTCTTCTCATGAATCTTCAACTGCCTCGAAGCATAGGCAATGACCTTGCCCTCCTGCATCAACACTGCACTAAGCCCAATATGGGAAGCATCATAATAAACTGTGTAAGGCCCTGAACCTGTGGGAAAAACTAACACTTGTGCCGTGGTCAGAGCTGTCTTGAGCTTCTGAAAGCTCGCCGCACACTCATCCGACCACCTGAACTGGGCACCCTTCTGGGTCAACCTGGTCATCGGGGCTGCAATAGATCAAACCCCCTCCACGAACCGACGATAGTAGCCTGCCAATCCTAAGAAACTCCGAATCTCTGTAGCTGATGCTGGTCTAGGCCAGTTCTTGACTGCCTCAATCTTCTTCGGATCAACCTGAATACCCTCTGCTGATACGACATGACCCATAAATGCAACCGAACTCAACCAGAACTCATACTTCGAGAACTTAGCATATAACTGACTATCCTTCAGAGTCTGAAGAACCACTCTGAGATGCTGCTCGTGCTCCTCCTGGCTGGGGGAATATATCATAATGTCATCAATGAAGACTATCACGAACGAGTCTAAATAAGGTTTGAACACTCGGTTCATCAAATCCATAAAAGCTGCTGGGGCATTTGTCAACCCGAATGACATGACCGAGAACTCATAATGCCCGTACCGAGTGCGGAAAGCTGTCTTAGGGACATCGGATGCCCTAATCCTCAACTGATGGTAGCCAGATCTCAAGTCAATCTTTGAAAATACCTTGGCACCCTGAAGCTGATCGAACAAATCATCAATCCTCGGCAATGGATACTTATTCTTGATTGTAACCTTGTTCAATTGTCAGTAATCAATAACATTCTCATTGACCCATCCTTCTTTTTAACAAACAATGCCGGCGCACTCCAAGGCGAAACAATGGGTATAATGAAACCTTCTCAACCAAGTCTTGCAACTTCTCCTTCAACTCTTTCAACTCCGACGGGGCCATGCGATACGGCGGGATAGAAATGGGCTGAGTGCCCAGAGCCAAATCAATGCAGAAGTCAATATCCCTGTCGGGTGGCTTCCCCAGCAGGTCGGAAGGGAAAACCTTGGGAAACTCACGAACCACGGGCATAGAATCAATAGAGAGAACCTTAGCACTGGAATCACGAACATAAGCCAGATAGGTCAAACACCCTTTCTCGACCATACGCGGAGCCTTCACAGATAACGCTACGGGTAGAATGACTAGGAGTCCCTATCTACTCCAAACGAGGCATACCCGGTTAAGCTAAGGTCACAATCTTGGCATGGCAATCCAAGATAGCGTGGTAAGGTGATAACCAGTCCATCCCCAAGATAACATCGAAATCAACCATGTCTAAAAGCAACAAATCTACTCGAGTCTCCAGACCCCCAATCACTACAACACAAGAACGATGGACTCGATCTACCACAATAGAATCACTCACCGGGGTAGACACATAAACAGGAACACTCAATGAATCACTAGGCATGACCAGATACGGTGCAAAATAAGATGAGACATACGAGTAGGTAGACCCTGGATCAAATAATACTGAAGCATCTCTATCACAAACCAGAACCATACCTGTAATCACTACATTTGAAGCCTAAGCCTTGGGCCGGGCTGGGAGAGCATAACATCGGGGCTGGTCCCCACCGCCCTGAACCACATCTCTAGGATGGCCTGCTGCTGGCTGGTCCCTACCTCTGCCGGCCTGAGCTCCACCTCTAGTACCTCTACCTCCACCTCTAGCACCTCTACCCCCACCTCTAGGTAGCTGGGCGGGCTGCGGAACATCTGGTGCCTGTACCATAACACGAGAACCCTGATGCGGAGAACTGCTCGAAGCTCGAGGGCAATACCTAGCAATGTGCCTCGTGTCGCCATAAGTAAAACAAGCCCTCAGCTATCGACCTTGGAAACTCTGAAGCGGTGGTGCACTGATGGACTGCTGATCAGGATACTGCATCTGAGGACCACGGCTACCTGAAGCACCGTGAGAAACCTGAAGAGCTGACTGGAAGGGCCTAGGAGGATGGCCTCTACCATATGAATCTCTGCCTCCGGACGAAGTACCACTGAATCTGCCTGAATGACGGGGTCTCTTATCAGACCCATGACCACCTCCATGCGACAGAACCATCTCAACTCTGCGGGCCACATTGGCCACCTCCTGAAAAGTAATCTCAGCCCCAGTATCCCTAGCCATCTGAAGACGAATCGGCTGAATAAGACCGTCAATAAACCTCCTCACCCTCTCCCTCTCTGTAGGAAGTATGATGAGAGCATACCGATCCAAATCGATGAACCTGGTCTCATACTAGGTAACCATCATGGAACCCTGCTGGGGGTGCTCAAACTGCCTCTGATAGGCCTCTCTCTGAGTAACGGGGAGAAACTTCTCCAGAAACAACGCTGTGAACTGCGCCAAAGTCAAAGATGGCGACCCGGCTGGCCTAGTTAAGCAATAATCCCTCCACCAAGTCTTGGCGGATCCAAATAGGCGAAATGTAGCAAAATCTACCCCATTAATCTCAACAATACCCATGTTCCTGAGAACCTCGTGGCAGCTGTATAAGAAGTCTTGGGGATCCTCCGAAGAAGCACCGCTGAAAGTAGTAGTGAAGAGCTTGGTGAACTTATCCAGCCTCCACAAAGCATCGGCGGACATAGCGGCTCCATCGCCGGCCTGAGCTACTGCACCCGGCTGAACTGCCACAGCTGGCTGAACCGCTGGAACCTGAACCTGGGGAGCTACTTGCTCCGGAGTGCGAGTAGCAGGAGTCTGAGCCCCTCCTCCAGCCTGAGAAGTGGCTGGTGCTACAGAAAGCAAGCCTGCTCGGGTGACACTCTCCATGAGACCCACCAATTGGACCAAAGCATCCTAAAGAATTGGGGTAGCAATAAACCCCTCTGGGACCTGAGCTAGGCCCACCGGAACTGCTGGGGCTGGAACCTCCTCGTCAAAATCAACCTGAGGCTCCGGCACTGGTGCTGCTGCTGGGGGCTGAGTTCTGCCCCTACCTCGGCCTCTAGTATGGCCTCAGCCTCGCCCTCTGCCCTCGTGGGAGCTGCTGCTGGGGGCTCGGGCTACTGAGCGCTAGATGAGGAAGCGCGTGTTCTCGCCATCCGCGAAAGAATAGAGTAGAAATCTAATTACCATTGAGAAACAAAATCGCACGACAAGAAAGAACAAATGTGAAGTTTTTCCTAACTCTGTAGACTTTGGGGGATAAATATAGACGTCTCCGTATCGATCCCTTAGACTCTACCGAGCTTGTCTGTGAACTGTGAGACACATGTAACCTAGAGCTCTGATACCAACTTGTCACGACCCGGATTTCCCACCCTCGGGAGTCATGATGGCGCCTACTAGTGAAAGCTAGGCAAGCCAATCAACCGAACTATTTGTCGTGTTTCCATTTATAAATTCATTACAACTTAAAACCAACAACTAATAAACAGCATAACTTAACGAGCGGAATAATAAAATTTCAGACTTTAAAATACCGCTAATAAAATCTCCTTAACGAAACTACCTAAGATTTGGTGTCACAGCTTCACAGACTGTCTAAGAGTACTACAAATAAGGGTCTGAAGAAATAACAAAGTACTGTCTCTGAGACTACATAAAAGAAACAGGTAGAATAGATAGCGGGAGACACCAAGGCCTGCGGACACCTGCAGGACTACATCGGGTCGCCTGATAAGCAAGAAACTTGAAGCTCACTACGGTCCGAAATTTGCACGGGATCTGTACAAAAGAGTGCAGAGTGTAGTATCAGCACAACCGACCCCATGTGCTGGTAAGTGCCTGGCCTAACCCCGGCGAGGTAGTGATGAGGCTAGGACCAAACTCCAGATAGACCTGTGCAGTTATATATATATATATATACATCTACAGCGGAAAGATAGAAGTAATTAAATAGTTAAAGCTGGGGAAGGGAAACATGCTTCGAAGTAGCAGATAAAACAGATCATCAAAGAATAATAAGGAAACTATAATTTAACTTCTAACACGAATAAAGAGAAATACAGGCAACTTTCACTTTCAGTTACATCTTGTTGCAGGCGTGCAACCCGATCCCATTATCTTGTGGTAGGCGTACCACACGCTCCCGTTTTATTATATCTTGTGGTAGGCGTACCACCCGCTCCTATTTCATCATATTTTGTGGTAGGCGTACCACCCGCTCCCGTTTACATCATATTTTGTGGTAGGCGTACCACCTGCTCCCATTTACAAGTCATCACAAAAATCACAAGAAATTCCGGTAAGGGAACAAAAGCAATATAATAACTTCCCAGCGAGGGAACAATAATATCAAAGCAAACATCCCGGCCAGGGAAAATCAGCTATAACCAATCTTAACTCAACTTCTACTCAGCTCGACTAATGCCAATACTCAATTATAATTAAAGTCCACGATAAATAAACTGAGTTCTTGCTCAACATAGAGAATCATCAATTAAGGCTTTAACATATTCCCACAATTGAAATAGTTCCATCTACAATTAATCTCCAAATCCAATTATCATTATTTTACGTCTAAACGTGACCCAAATATGACACTGGACCCTTTAGTTCTTAACAAATCCTTATTCAACTAATCTATTTAGCAATTGATTTTATACCTACAGAAGAAATCTAAACCTATAACAAAGAAGAACAACTGTAATGAAGAAATCAGCGTAGAAATTCCTCAAGTGAACTCCCATTTCCACATAAAAATACCAAGAAAAATATTCAGCAATTTGAACAAGAATCACACAACAACTATCCATTTAAGACTCACGGTCATGCTCGACACCAACGTATAGATACTCGTCACCATGCCTATACGTCGTACTCAACAAGAAGCAATTAACAAATAGGACACAACTCCTAATTTCTCAAGCTAAGGTTAGACCGGATACTTACCTCGCTTTGCAACCAAATTCAAGATTCCAACAAACCTTCGCCTTGAAACTTTGTGTCTGAAGGCTTCAAATCTTTGGTGATACTTCACAAGCGTCAAAGGCACTGGAAATTGATGATCGCGAGTTGAAAAAAGTGCAACCTCGCTAATGGGACGCTCCCAACCTTGAAACGTCTTTGTATTAAATAAATTTGAAGTTGAAAACTTGCAACTGTACGATCCAAGAAAAACCTCGACTACCGAGCCGGAAATCAAACTGAACTTCGCACCCCCAGCGGAAGCTCCACCGACTCAGCTGGATTTGGACTGTGATTTCGGGTGTTAAAGTGCAGATTTTGATGAAGTTTTTAGGTACATTTCCAGCTGTTGTTTGGTGGTTTCCTGGGTGATGTTTTGGTGGGTCTTTTTCGGTGATTTCGGGACTGCTTTTCAGTGAAACTGGCAGCAATTTGAGCTGTTGTTTTTGATCGTTTTGGGAGCTATTTTATGTGGTGGTGTTAATGGAGGTTTGGTGGTGAAATTAGATAGAAAAGAGGCTATTTCAGTGGAGAAGCCAAGCTGCTACGTTTTTGTTTTGCTGCGCCTCTCTTTAGCTCTTAGGTGCTATTTTTTTTCCAGATCATCCTCACCTTTCTTTCTTTTGCTCTCAATCTCGTTCTCCTCCCTTACTAAAGTGTGTGTGCTATATATAGAATGTATGTGTGTGTGACGGATGTGTGGGAGTGGGAAAGTGGGGAGGATTTATGAGGGAGATGGGAGGGAGAGACGTGAACGTGGGAGGGGGGGGGGTTAGGGGAAAAAGATTCTAATGGGTTTGGGAAGAGAGGATCATGGGGTTATTTAGGATATGAAGAAATCTTTGTTAGTTTTTTTTTTCATTAAATGGCTATAACTTGAGCTCGGGACCTCAAAATTTGATTCCGGGCATACGCCCAAGTCCTAAATCACGATACGAACCTACTGGAACTATCAAAACACTTATACAGGTCCGTCTACTAAAAATATTGACGGAAGTCAACTCACTTGAGTTTTAAAGATCTATTTCACATTTTAATCTTCCCACATAAAAACGTTCTGAAAAATTATATAGATTGTACATGCAAATCGAGGTGAGGTAAAAAGGAGGTTTTTAAGCCTCGGAACACTAAATTAAATCTAAAAACAAGTAATGACCCTTTGGGTCGTCACAAACTTTTGACTAAAAAACCTCGTCACAACTTCGCCGAGGTTAGTCAAGATACTTACTGAGTACATGTGGTCGGTTGTGCTCATACTACACTTCTGCACCTTGCACGTAGATTTTGAAGCGGAGCTGTGGTGGATGATGGGGGTTGACTCTGAAGATGTTTGTGCCTTCCGGATGTGGCTACCACTTGTCTCTGGGTAGTCCTAGAGTTGAATTCTGTTTATGTACATTTCAAACATAAGTTTTATTCATTTCATATCCGTTTTTGCAATAATTCAATCTTAGTAGCTCATGTCTTGTACTACCAGTCCTTGGGTTATTGTTTGGAATCCAGATATATCGATTGTTGATCACATTTTCTTTTATTAGAATTATGTTAACTATTAATTAGCTGACCTAACGGGTTGGGTTAGGTGCCATCACGACCGGTGGATTTTGGGTCGTGATAGAAAAAAATATGAAATCTTTATTGAAGAAAAGGAAAGAAAGAATGTCTTCATCTTAACAGTAAAAATACTTTAGAATTTTAAATTAGACTAATCAAATTTTTATATTAGTAAATAATAGTTTTATACGATAATATCTAAGGTAATATTATAAATACATGGCTAGTATCATATTAACATAAATTAACCTTTACTAATTTAATAATAATATTACTATGTGAAGTTAAAGGCTTAATATCCTTTAATTAAGACTACTATCCTATAAAAAAAAATTAAAAAACGGCGACATTAATCTTTTTGTATATTTGTATTTAATTAAAAAGTTTAAGGTCTCTTAGTCAATCTAGTTTTAGGTCATCAAGCAAAGTGATTCCGGCACACACAGATATGCCCGTTGTCACTGAACACTCATCTTTCTTCTCCTTTTCTTAGTTTTTTTAACACAATCTACTCCAGAATGAATGAATTTGATTACCTTATAGGACATGAAGCAAATGTACTTTGCACTTTTACAATCACGGAGAAAGTGAATCGCAATACCTTTGATGTCACACTCACCTATAACGATTTGAAAACATATGTTTCTATACAGGTATTTAATAATTTCGAAATACCTTTAGAATTCATAAGGGATTTAAAAGATTTTGGAAAAGAAAAGATGTCCAAATATAGCCCAAGGCTACACGGCCTTACCATGTAATTTTGGGGAAAGAGAAGTAGGTCTGGCTTTTATGGAGCCAGTATCACCCCTAGATTTGGGTGATTTGGGGGAAGATTTATGGCGCTATGGAGAATCTCCAATGGTAGAATTTGAAGGAGTGTGTTTAGGCTTTAGCGATTCTTCTCAGAAAGGGTTTTATGAACTAGGTTTCACCTTGGAGGGTATGGCTGATGCCGAGATACCCCATGGTAACTTGCTAACTGATGGAGTTATGCTTGGGAGGGATGGAAGTATTCGATTGTACAATTTTTGCTTATGAAGCCATAGTTAGGACGTCAATGAGGGCTCTCGTCGACGACCTCGACGGTTCAGAAGTCTCATGCAAGATGCCATTAATCGCCATGAATGGAAATATGATTTCACTCCCGGAGTGCCTACCGACTGGGATAGCTTTATATCCTGTAACCAATATATTCCAAATCGGGATACCAGGGCTTTCTACCGGTTTTCTAAGTGAATCTACATGTCATTTCTTGAGTGGAACCCCATAAAGTTGGGGTTTTCTGAATGAGCTTTTATTCAATGAAGAATCCCTGTTTTCTCAAAGAATTTAAATATTGGAAAGATACAATTTGGAAATATGGGGCTCCTCAAATGATTTCTTGTTTAGCCTATGGTTACATGGTTATTAAGGAGTATGATCCTAATCGGACCGTGGGAATTTAAGACTTTTGGTATGGAGTAGTTCATTTTCTGAAGAATTTCAAGTATCACCATGAATCTAAGTAGACTCGTAAAAAAGCACTTCAAGATCTCCTAATATTTTTTCTGACTTCATTGGGGTGTCATATGCTATACTGTGCTCTGATAGGGATCGTCCTTTCCACTTATATGCACAAGAAGTCTATGGATGTGAGACAATCAGGGACTTCTTTTGGACACACCCCAACTTCTTCAAGTTGGATAAACCTGGCGAATGGGAGAGCTATCAAGAATTTCCTTTAAGGTTAGGAGATGGCAACCAATGATGAAGAACAATAGGGTTAAGAAATGTCAGGATTTATTCAAGGAAATGGGTTATATTTTTCTCTTTTCTATTGTCATGTAAGACAGTAGGGGTAGTATTTCAAACATATCAGTGTCTGGAGACTAGTGGGGTTAAGAAATGCAAGCAATACTATCAACATTTATTCTGTTGTTTTCTCATTTTTGTTGTCATGTAAGATAGTAAGGGTAATATTTTAGACTGTGAAAGGAAAACATCTTGTGGATTTGATGTCGTGGAATTGTTTTTACGTGTTAAAACCTGTTATATTTTGAATTGCTATTTGGAAGTTCCTTAGTATAATGCTTCAAAAAAATCTAGTTTTAGAGTAATTAGCCAAAGGTCATGAAAACTAATCAATATACACTCAAATGCTCATAATTTAACGATTAGAGTAATTATCCAACCCAATTTGGAAGATTTCTAAAATTCACCCCCGGACCCACGTGCCCGAATTCCGAAAATTTTTGGAAATAGATGTTACCCATAACCTCACGAACACAAATATATAATTTCTGCTCAATTCCATAATCACTTTCTTGGTCTAATCCCATTTTTATCAAAACCAATATTTTTTAACCAAATCATATGATTTTCATAATTTTACAAGTTAAAATCTACCCATAATCCACGTATTGAACTCACATTAAGTAGAAATCACTTACCTTAAAATGCTAGGTGAAAAATCTCTCTCCAAGAGCTCCATAATCAGCCAACCCAAAGTGAAATGAGAGAAAATAAGCCTAAGTCCCGATTTAAATCTTGCTATTGCCCAAGTCTCCCTTCTTCGCGATCGCGAGGCGCGAAGGTCAAATTGCCCAGGCTCTGAAAAAGCCCTTTCGCGAGTGTGACCAGGTCCTCGCATTCGCAAAAGCCCGCCCAACCCAAGCTACGTGAACGCGACCTGCCCTTTGCGTTCGCGAAGGGCAAAGACCCTCTGACCCCCAGGCCCTCTCCCCTTATACGCGAACGCAGACCTTCCAACGCGAACGCGAAGCGACATGTCCTAGACCTTCGCAATTGCAAAGAACAAAATGTCCGACCCCCAATACTGTAACGACTCGACCGGTCATTTTAAGCTCTAGCGCGTCGCTCAGCGGTTTGAGACCTTGAGTAGCTTCACTTCAGGTATTATGACTTGTACGTGTGATCAGAATTAAATTTTGGGAAGTTCGGAGTTGATTTGGATAGAAAATTTAATTTCATAAGCTTTAAGTTGGAAAAATTAACTAACGTTTGACTTTTGAGTAAACGACGTAGGAATCGGGATTTGAAGGTTCCAATAGGTTCGCATGATAATTTCTTACTTGAGCGTATGTTTGGGTTGAGCATCGGATCACCCGGGAGCATTTCAGCATTTATTGTGAAAAGTTGGAAGGCTTTAGAATTTCCTAAGTTTGGTTTGAGGTGGACTTTGGTGTTGTCGATATTCGATTGGGATTCCGAGCCTTAGGGTAGGTTCGTATTGTGATTTATGACTTGTGCGCAAATTTTGGCATCATTCTGAATGTTTTGATATGAATCGGACACGTTCGTCAAAGTTTGGAAGGTTGAAAGTTTAAAGGAAGGTTTCGATCATCGATTTGCAATTTTGATGTTGTTTGGTGTGATTTGAGACTCCGAGTAGGTTCGTATTATGTTTTGGAATTGGTTGGTATGCTTGGATGGGGTCCCGGGGGCCTCAGGTTTGAACTGATTGAAAACGGATTGAAATTTGAATTAAAGGAATGCTGGAAACTGCTGAGAGATGGTGTCATTCCACCTACGCTGGTTTGGCCGCAGGTGCGATCACGCTGGCGCGATGGTTGTCGTCACAAAAGTGAAAGAGGCCTGATACACTCAAATTACACCTTAATAAACAATGTAAGCAGTCAATATCAAATATAATAACCCAACAAGGTTGGGGTCGAATCCACAGGGAATAGGTGTGAAACGTTTAGTTAATTAGCGTAATACTCAACTACAGTCGTAATTCTATCAAGTAATCGTAACAGAAGTATGAAATGAATTTAAGTTTAAATGAAGACTAATTGCAATATTATGAATATAAATATTATGATTAAAGAAATCAAGGTTATGTCCCCCTTTATGAAGTATAATGCTATCGATGTCAATATGATATATTTCCAACGGAAGAATCTTTTGATATGCAATTGATGTCTATTTGACTACCCAATATTTTTCAATAATTGGGTAATATTTCCTCTTTATAATTTTCCCAAATACAAAAGAGTTGTGATTAAGAACAATCAATTTATGCCAAATTAAAACCCACTTATTCCTAAGCGATTTTATTAAGTAAGGTTTAAAGCCTTGAGTCTTTGTTATTTACTTCTACCAAATTCTACCCTGCTTTCCTAAGGAAAGATGGAATCAATGGCGTTTGTTAATGTTTGCAACCACCAACAATTGTTTAAAGAGTGAGAAGTAAACAATTATCAATCAACCATTGAAAATATATTCAATATCAAACATCCAATAATATCATACCCGTTTAGGGTTCACAACCTTAGTGTTTAGAATTAGCTACTCATGCTAAAAACTGAAATTGAAAGAATAGAAATAGCCATAATGCTTACAAAATAGAAGATTATTGATCCCAAAAGCTTCCAAGAAATCAAATAATTTAAGCCTTGTACTTTCTGCTCTAAATTCTAACAAGATAGTCCCCACAAAACCCTATTAGACCTATCTATAGAGGCCCAAAAATCGAGGCAAAATTCAGACTGATTTGCCCCTGAAGTCAACAATGCGACTGCATTTCTGTCGCATAACAGAAATGCGGTCCGCAAATCTTACATGTCTATCGCAGATTTCACCCCTAGGTTTTGCCTTCATCGCATTCCTGATCCGCGGTCCGCATTGAAGAAATGCGACAGCATTTTGCATCGCAATTCCAACAAACAGTAAACTTCATACTTGATCTGCGGTTGATTATGCGGTTCGCATACTAATTATGTGATCGCAGATGCGATCGCATTCCTTACCCTGAACTTTACCCAAAACTCTGCTTGTATCTGCAATCTCCAAGTGCATATCTGTGGCCCGCATCTTAGTTATGCGGTCGCTTTTGCCCAGATGTCTGTCTTGGTTTGCGATTTTAACATGAAGCATGCGGCTCGCATGTGATGTTTGCGACCGCATATTCACCTCTGCGATGCTTTTCAACTCTTTTCTTGTCTTTAGTTGGCTTTTTGAGCTCTTTTCCATGCTCTAAGGTCCTTACACTTTATATACTGCAAAAACACTAAAATTACATAAGTACCGAGGGTGCACGTAAAACAAGTTAAAGTCTAAGCATATCAAAATGTGCCGAAATTCTCCGGCACATGAACACCCCCAACTTAAACTCTTGCTTGTCCTCATCAACTAAAACGACACTATCTTATTCTAGACTCGATTTACAAAACATGAAACAATAATGACTACAGACAGTGTTTGTTGTTAGTGTTTCAAGCATGCCTCTTCGAATACTTTACCCTCCCTGAATCATCAGTATATTCAAGGAAAACCAATCAGCTTGTGAACGTTGAGCCTCAAACAAAGTGACTAAAGGCTACCTTCAGCTGAGTGCACTTATGCTTTACTCAAAACTCAACTGTTTATCAACCTCGCAGTTTATGTGCCCTCACGATAAAGAAAGTCCCAAACTCACAATAGTTATAATAACAAAACAAAGGGACTAAATTGCAAATACACTCACTCTCAGAAAAGAAATTCAAGTGTCACCACATACCATACCATAGGCTTGCCCTTATTTAATTCGTCGCCTACTTCTAAGAACGCTCGGTTGGAGATCACATAAGGACTTTTTAAGCTTGTAATGTAGGTTTAAGAAAGGGTAGGATAAATATTTAGATATGAGTGACTACATCCTCCTTGAACACTAATTACATTTTTCTTTCTTTTTACACTATGTTTCTTTTCAAACCCCATAGCCTCAATGGCATCTAGTTCCCAATATGGAACCACGTTAAATACCTCTCTAATTTCCTTCAAAACTCCATCATTATAAATACACATATATAACTATATTTTTTTTCTTTTTCTTTTCTTTTTATTTATTTATTTTTTTCTGGAGCTTTCATAAATTCATATTAGCACTTTGAGGTATAAGCTCTTACCCTCACTGTATAACCTTACCCATTTCCATTTTTGACCCACACCCCCAACTTAGGCTTTTAGCCTCATTCTCAATGTTCAAGGAGTAACGGGTTCAAAAGAGATAATTATTTTACAAAAGGGAAAGGTTTGTAATGAGGAGGCCAAAGAAAAGGTTAAAGGCTCAAATAGGGTACTAGTGATATTATTTATGCACATGTAGGATTAAAAGGCTAAAGAGGTTTCATAAATAAAACAAAGAATGCCTAAGATCCTCTCTCCAACAAAGTGTAATTATAATAGGCGTCGAAAAACCAACCAGGCAAGTTCTAGATGGCAGAAGCAAACACAAGAACTATTTATACAAAGAGCTCACACACATGGCACACAAACTGTTTGGTTAACATAGTTTACAGCCTTAGAGTTAACATTTGACAATTCAAGGCTTTCATCATATATAAATACATGACTCTAGGTAGACATAGAGTCACAGAGTGAGCCTCAAGTTCACGCAGTTGATCTGTTAAAAGGGTACAATCTATACACAGACACACATGCTTGATACTAGACAATTATACCATCCCGGTCAACATGTTTCATTTTACTGTCCTGGTTCTACTATTACACCCTTGAAAAAGAATCCGGCAAAGAAAAAACAAGGGGAATTTTATTTCTAAATACTAAAGGTGAAAAACTTTAACTTTCTACTAATTAAAGACAACATATATACAAAAATCATTAAGCACTAGTACATATTTTACAGTTACTAACGTCGCAAAAAAAAAATACAATAATACAGATCAAATATACAGATAAGCTACAACCCCCAACCGAAATCATGCATTGTCCCCAATGCATAAGGACAGAAAGTAGAGTTCAAGGGGCTCCCTGGGGCGCACTAGCGCTATGGGAATCAGTAGCCTGTGGACCCCCTGCAGCTGAGCTGTTGGACTGGACGGGAGCTGGTATTGGGGTTGCTGAGCTGCTAGCTTCGCCCACTGATGGCTGAGTGGCCAATAGATCTGCATGGGCGGCCACATCTGCTAGCGAGTGCTGTATGGCCCGCTGAATGTTTGCGTGCTCCTCATCCTCCATTGTTGGAGCAGCAATCTGTTTGCCCTTCTCCTGAGGGCCTTCATCCTCGTCAGACCATGAGTCGTCATTCTCTGCCTCTTCTCCTTCTAACTCTGATGAATGTCCCGATGTCTTCTCATCATCAATGTCAACATGTACCGGAGGAGCTGGAGGTTGAGACACTCTGGCAGACTGAGGTGCAATGTTTGCCATCATAGCTGTGAACTCTAAACCCAGGTTTGGTGCAACCATGTCTGCACCTTGGTCACCCTCTTTGGGGAGGAGAGATGATAGGTCGAACTCCAAATTTTGCATTTTCTGGAGTTCGGTCTTCATAGATTTCACTTCCTCCCTCAGCTGAGGTAAACCCCTAACCTCACCTCTCTCGATCTGTTCAACCCTGAACTCAAGCTTGTGCAAGCGATCCCCAAACAATGTTTGTTGTTGTTGGAGAGCTGTCACTGACGTTTGTATTAGAGTCAGGGCTTGTTTGATAAGGTTTGGAAGGGTTTTCAAGAGTTGGTCTACCTTGGCATTGGCATGCTGTGCAATGAGACCAAGTCTTGAAAGGGCTGGCAGTGTCGACGAAGGTTGGCCCGTGATGGACTGGGAGGCAGGCTCTGCAGCAGAAGTGGAGGCCTCTGGATCTTGGGGAGGTATGGGAGTCTGGGAGTCAAGGTCCTGAGTGGGGTCTCTATTGGGGCAGCAAAATCACTGATACGAGTGATACCTATATCCCTCGTTTCCTTTCCGGTTTTGTCAGCTTGTGGCATGAGAGGCACGTTCACAGCTTTGCAGAGGGCTGTGATCAAATTCGTAAATGGAAGTGATGTGGCACGCTGCGTTGCCTGGATACCAATCTCCTGGAAGATTAGCTTCCCTACATCGATTTTTATACCGGCCATAATGCACGCAATGAGAAGGGCTTTCTCAATGCTTATATCGGTTTCGTTTCTGGATGGTATCAAACGGGAGGTGATGAAGCTCAGCCAAAATTTTCCCTCCCTTGTAAGATCCTCTTTATAATCTTCTTCCCAGGATTTATCCAAGCAGGAGTCCCCTTTGCAATAACGGACGCCATCCACTCACATTCATTCCCTCTATTGGAGTACTTGGCATCGTACTCAGTTGTGCCTGATTGGCAATCGGGGAAGTATATTTCATTAATTTGCTCGCTGTTGCAGAACACACTCTTTCCTTGAACCTGTATGATGCCAGTAAATATTTTGTTACGTTTGTGGTGCGCTATTCTTGAAGCTCCATAGGATGCATAGAACTCCCGGACCAGTGACTCGTTGAACTCCTTAGGAGCCTCAGTAAAGCACTTCCATTTTCTTGCTTTTATGTTGTCGAGAATATGGGGGTACTGTTCTTGGAGTCCATTTACACTCAACTGTTTTTCACCTAAGATTTTTCTTTTAGTTAGCCCCTCTCTAAACAGTGTCCTTGAGCCTTCGACCCCGAATCGGAGATGAAAGTCATCTCCATGCTTCCTTTTAGCCTCAGCCAGTAGATTGACTTCGGGCAAGGGGTTCTCCTCGTCAGACTAGGAGGTGCTTGGCAAAGTTGGTTCCGTTCGTACATGTTTTGACTGTGACGTGTTACGACCGAATGATGGCCTTTTCCTTGCGAGATGCTTGTTAGGTGCCATATCTGTATAAGGGTAAAATGTAAGAGACATTGTAAGCAATAGAGAAAATAAATCAGAAAGAATCAACAAAGAGTTAAATGAATGCGGCATGGTTTGCGGTTGCATAACCACTATGCGATTTGCAAACTGGTCGCATTCATAGGTGTGCAATGCTGGACTTCATTCTACGGTGGAATATGCGATCGCATAACCACTATGCGAATCGCATAACCATCGCAGAAAGTACTTGTTCACAGACATATTAGCAGAACACAAATGCGATCGCATATCCACCGCAAAGTGAGATATGCGATCGCAAACCCTACGCGGATGTTCTGGTGTTAACATGATGTTCTGCCCCAGTTTGCTGTGCCTTTGCGGTTCGCATAGCAGTTATGCGATTGCAAAGGCACCGCATTTTTTGTCTTCTTCAGGTACCAAGGGTTTTAGGGATGCGACCACAATGCGGTCCACATTTTAATTTTGTGGGCCACAAATGCCTTTGGATTCACAATTTTGTTCATCCCCCCATAAATGGCAACCCTAGATTTCTCTACCCATCCCCCAAAAACGCCCAAGCATCTACGATGAGCAACAAAACCTAACTTTCATAATGAAAACTAAAGACATAGCAAAGATAGGAATTGAGTGGGTCAGTACACATACCTATGAAGAAGATTTTAGGAAGTATGGAAATTTTAACCAGATCTTTGTCGTTGATAAGCTTGGATCTCTGTTTTCCTCCGATATTTTCTTTTGTTGTTCGTTTTTCTGTTCTTTCCTTTTTTTTTTTATGCTGTATTGAAGGATTAAAAGATGAGGAAATGCGGACCCTTACCTGTCACTATGCGATGGATAAGTCATCGCATAACACAATATGCGATCGCATAGTTTAAATGCGATCCGCAAATTGGACTGCCTTGTCACATTTTTTCATCATTTTGAGCCAAACTCTCTGCTTCTGTTTGCGATAGAAATGCGGACCGCATAGTGCAAATGCGATCCGCAAACTGCACTACATCTTCGCAGTTTTGGCAACCATTTTAGCCCAACTCTCTGCTTCAGTTTGCGACACAAATGCGGTTCGCATATCGATAATACGACCGCATTTGTGCAACAATGTCACATAGTAGTTTTTCTTCGGTTTCAGGCACTCTTTCTCAGTATTGTGTCCTTTTGAAAACTCCTGCATTCTAACACACCCTTCAAATAACTTAAGTAAATCTATCTATCAAAAACTTAAATAAATTTACAACAACAAACAAAAATAAATGTTACCACACATGGGTTGCCTCCCATGAAGCGCTTGATTTAACGTCGCGGCACGACGAAGTTGAGACTCCTCTGAATTTACTCCATGGTCGGGCATGGACCATGTTTTAGAGCCAGCTGCTCCACCAAATGCTTCTCACCATCTGATCCCAAGTAATGCTTGATTCTTTGACCATTCACTTTGAAAGTTCAGAGCCCATCCTCCGATGCTAATTCTACGGCTCCAAAAGGAAAGACATCGACTACTTTGAAGGGACCAGACCATTTTGATTTTAGCTTGCCCGGAAATAACTTTAGTCTGGAGTTGAAAAGAAATACCAAATCACCTGTCTTGAATTCTCTTTTCAGGATCTTTTTATCATGGACAAACTTCATTCTCTCTTTGTACATGGCTGCACTTTCATACGCATGGAGACGAAATTCCTCCATTTCATTCAATTGTGTTAGCCTCAAAGTTCCAGCTTCTGCCCAGTCCCTGTTCAATCTTTTTAAGGCCCACATAGCCTTGTGCTCAAGTTCCACAGGTAGATGGCAAGCTTTTCCAAAAACTAGCGGATAAGGAGACGTACCAATGGGGGTTTTGTATGCTGTGCGGTATGCCCACAATGTATCATCTAGCTTCTTTGACCAGTCGGTCCTGTTTACATTCACTATTTTTGCTAGTATGCTCTTTATTTCCCGGTTAGATACCTCCACTTGACCGCTTGATTGTGGATGATAGGGTGTGGCTACCTTGTGCTTGACACCATACTTTTCAAGTAGAACTTTGAAGGCTTTGTTGCAGAAATGCGACCCCCCATCACTGAGAATGGCTCTAGGAGTGCCAAACCGAGTGAAAATGTTCTTCTTTAAAAATGTCGTCACACTCTGTGACTCATTGTTTGGTAGAGAAATGGCTTCTACCCATTTGGACACGTAGTCCACAGACACTAAGATGTACTTCATCCCGCATGAGCTTATAAAAGGGCCCATGAAGTCTATTCCCCAAACGTCGAATATTTCAATCTCCATCACGAAGTGCATCGGCATTTCATGCCTCCTAGAGATTGGGCCTTGCCTTTGGCATTGGTCACAAGCCTTAACCAATTGATTAGCATCCTGATAAATCGAAGGCCAGTAGTAACCACATTCCAAAATCTTCGCTGCTGTTCTATTTCCCCCATGATGACCCCCAACCGGTGAGTCATGAAAAGCTTTTAGAATTTGCATCATTTCTTCTTCTGGTACGCATCTTCTGATGATGTTGTCCGCACAAACACGGAACAAGAAAGGCTCTTCCCAGTAGTAGTTCCGGCAATCTCTCAAGAACTTCTTCTTTTGGTAAGACTCCAACCCTTTTTGCTAACTAGGTAGTTAGCGATGTCGGCGTACCAAGGAGCAAAGGTATTGGATAAGGCCATTATGTGTTCATCTGGGAATGCATCATTGATTTCCAGATCTCCCTTTGGTCTCCTAGCTTCTTCAACTCTGGACAAGTGATTCGCCATTTGATTTTGAATTCCTTTCCGATCCTTGACTTCAAAATTGAACTCTAGCAGCAACAAAACCCATCGAATCAGCCGAGGCTTTGCATCTTTCTTTGCCATGAGATAGCGAAGAGCTGCATGGTCTGTGTACACTATCACTTTGGAGCCCAGCAAGTAAGCACGGAACTTCTCAAAAGTATAAACAATGGCCAGGAGTTCTTGTTCAGTCACTATGTAGTTCATCTGCGCCCCATTAAGTGTTTTACTAGTATAGTAGATCGGGTGAAGAACTTTATTGTGTCGTTGGCCCAGCATTACCCCAATGGCTACACCACTGGCGTCACACATAAGTTCTAAAGGAAGTGACCAATCTGGTGTGATAATAATGGGTGCCGTGGTGAGCTTTTGCTTCAATTCCTCAAAAGCCTTGAGGCATTTCTCATCGAACACGAACTTGGCATCCTTCTCAAGGATTTTGCACATAGGATTTGCAATCTTTGAGAAATCCTTGATGAAACGCCTATAGAATCCGGCATGCCCCAAAAAACTATGAACTCCTTTGACGGAAGTGGGTGGAGGAAGCTTAGAGATGATTTCTATCTTAGCCCTATATACCTCGATGCCATGCCTTGAGATTTTATGTCCCAGGACAATACCTTCATCCACCATGAAGTGGCATTTTTCCCAATTCAGCACAAGGTTGGTCTCTTCACATCTCTTGAGCACTTGTTTAAAACTACTAAGACAATGCTCAAAAGTCTCGCCTACCACCGAAAAATCATCCATGAAGACCTCAAGAAAATCCTCTACCATGTCGGAGAAGATAGACATCATGTATCTCTGAAAAGTAGCTGGAGCATTGCATAGACCAAATGGCATCCGGCTAAAAGAAAATGTTCCATAGGGGCATGTGAATGTTGTTTTCTCTTGGTCTTCCAAAGCTATGTTGATCTGATTGTAACCGGAGTATCCATCAAGGAAACAATAGAAGGACTTTCCCGCTAGCTGATCAAGCATTTGATCAATAAAAGGCATAGGGAAATGGTCCTTGCATGTGGCACTGTTTAGTTTCCTATAGTCCATGCACACCCTCCAACCGATTACTGTTCTTGTTGGGATAAGCTCGTTCTTCTCATTTTTAATCATAATCATACCTCCCTTTTTCGGCACGCATTGCACCGGGCTCACCCACGAACTATCAGCAATGGGGTAGACTACCCCGGCATCCAACCATTTGATTATTTCCTTCTTTACTACTTCCTGCATTGACGGTTCAACCGTCGTTGGTGTTCCACACTCGGTTTGGTCCCACTTTCTAATTGAATCTTATGCTCACAAATTCCAGCAGGGATCCCACGAATGTCCGCGATTGTCCATCTAATAGCTTGCCTATGCTCCTTCAAGACTTTCAACAATTGTTCCACCTGCACATCATTCAACACAGAACAAACAATTACTGGTAAAGTATTATTTGCGCCAAGAAAATTATACCTCAAGTGCGGAGGAAGTGGTTTGAGCTCTAGTTGTGGTGGCTCAATAATAGATGGCTTTGCGGGAGGTGTAGATCTATTCTCCAAGTCGAGAGAGAGCTTTGGTGGAGCATAAGAGTAAGAACCACGCCCCTCCAATGCATTCACCGACTCCATAAAACCCTCCATATCCTCACCGTCAAAGTTCACCAAGATAGCCGCTAATGCTTCACCGAGGCATTGTTCTTCCATCTTCATTTCAACCGCATCTTCCACGTCGTCAACCATATCAATCACCGAAATGCTTTCATACTCATTCGGTAGCTTCATACCCTTACTTGCTTGGAATGTAACCTCTTCATCATTCACTCGGAATTTGATTTCATTCCGTTCCAAATCCATAAGTGCTCTTCCAGTGGCTAGGAATGGTCTCCCCAAGATAATAGGGATTTCTTTGTCAACA
>MCJB01052804.1:0-22001 GCA_002018475.1 Nicotiana obtusifolia | reverse complement strand
TGGGTTCCACGTGTCTTTCCTTTAGATGACCACATGTCATATCATATTTCACCCTATACAGATAGTCCCCTTGCTTTCCGGTGACATAACTTTGTGTTACCGAAAAGTTGGTAGAGATACTCTGATAGTTGGTAGAAAAGATATAAAATTCTATGTAAATCATCTTATATTTAGCTTTTGTTTTATGAATTTGGGATGTTAATTGTGTCGATTCATGGTAATGTAATGTGTTTTGAAGTGTAGGAATGAGTCGGGAGCAATCGGGGACGAAAACGGGGAAGAAACGAGCCAAAACGAGAAGAAACCGGACCAAGGGAGACTGGGCGCCACAGGCAGCGCCTGGCGCCACCTGTGGCGCTGGAGGCAGAACAGCAGAAGAAGTTCACTGGACGCAGCGCCCTCGGGGGCGCCTGGCGCCAGCCAGGGCGCCGACTGCGGGGAAACGTCCTAATCCGTCTAGGAGACCCCTAATTCGACCCCAGACCTTCCCAACTCCTATATAAATACCCCTAAACCCATCTTGGAGGGGGAGAACGTGATTTTGAAGGCTAAGAACGCTAAGGAATATCAACAACGCAATCGATCTTCAGTTCATCAATTCTGTCTAGTATTTCTATTAGTTTTTCAATACTTCATCTTTTGATTTTGTTGAACACGAGTGGCTAATCACCCCTTGTTCTGGGGTTGTGATTAGCCATGAATATTGTGTTTCGAACTTGACGATTTCGTTTTTATATAATTCATGTTAATATGATTGTTTCTTCAATTCTATGCCTAATTGCTTAATTGTTTTGGCCATCAATTAAGTTCTATCAATTATCTACGCTATGTTTGGGAAAACTATGTTTAGATTAGAATAAGAATTGAAGAAAGCATGTTCTTAACCTTTTTAAGGGGGCGGATTCGTGGTTAGGATAGGAATAGACTTAATCACCATGTTTAATTAAATATCGTGTTCTTATTGCATTCTTGCTAGATTAATTCCATAGGAATATAGGTGTTAATCTTGTTAGGAATAGGCGAATAGTACTTCGGAAGAAGGCTATGAGTATATTTATCGATCAATTAGCAATCATACATGAATTATATGAACGAGAAGTCAATTAGAACGCAATAGGATTGGAAACATAATCACAAACCTAGAATGTTTGTTTTATTTCATTACAAAATACGTACTTTGTTCTTTGCAATTCTTAGATACAAATTAGAACTATAAGTAGAATAACTCAACTATTAAACTTGATTCTTGCTTGCTTAAATAACAGTATTAGTTCGTTAGAAAGTAGTAAATTTAAGTCCCTGTGGGTACGACAACCTGGACTCATAATCCTATATTACTTGTCGACCACGTATACTTGCGTGTGCGTTAGGGAGCAACAAGTTTTTGGCGCCGTTGCCGGGGACTTTAAAAAAAATCTGCTACTTTACCAACTTCAGCTTATACTTTGTTATTTATTCAAGTTTCATTAATCGGCTTACGTTGTTTGCTTTGACACAGGCTTTTCTATTGAATGCGGAGAAGTAGAAGTGCAAACAACCTTCTTCCCTTTGATCCAGAAATTGAGCGAACATTACACAGAGTAAGGAGGGAAGTAGAAGCCAGGACCAGAATTAACCAAGAGTTGGACATTGTTGTTCAACCACAGCCTATCGAGATGGCAGGGAACGCAGAGAGAGCAGTGATTGAAGCTGCAAGACCAAATCTTGCCAATATGACTCAGGCGATTGTTAAGCCTGAAATCACAGGGCATTTTGAGTTGAAGCAATACATGATGCAGCTAATCCAGTCTACGGGGCAGTATGTGGGACTGTCGCACGAAGACCCACAAAGACACATTCAGAACTTTTTGGAGATCACAGACACTTACAATTATCCAAATGTGTCTAAAGATTATGTGAGGTTGACGTTGTTTCCCTTTTCTCTATTGGGGGAAGCAAAAGAGTGGTTGCAAAAGGAGCCCGCAAACAGTATTTATACATGGGATGACCTGGCCAGAAAATTTCTAATCAAATTCTTTCCAACCAAGAAAACCAAGTCACTGAGAAGCTAGATCTTGGGTTTTGAACAACGGGAAGGAGAAACCCTTCGACAGGCATGGGAGAGGTATAAGAAGCTGCTAAGGGACTGTCCACACCATTGCCAAACAGACGAGGTACTTGGGCACACGTTCGTTGATGGTCTAGATGAAGCTTCGAAGATGAACCTTGATTCAGCGTGCGGGGGCAGTTGCATGGTTAAGCCATACAGTGAAATCCAACTTCTACTGAACAATTTCACGGCCAACGATCATAATTGTCAAGGTGATGGTGACTCGCGCAGAGCCATTAAACAGAAGGGAGCTGGTTTGATAGAATTGGATGACTTGGCAGCTATGAGAGCAGAAATGGCTAAATTGGCAAATCAGATGAACCGAATGACTATGCAGCAGGTTCAACCCAGACAGCAGGTCCAACAAATGTCATTATGTTGTGAGATGTGTGGTGACAACCACACAAGTGATATGTGCCCCACCAATCCGGAATCCATATATTATGTGGGACAACAAAACAGGGGACCCGTAAATCAAAATTCACATTATGGGAATTCCTACAATCCAAATTAGAGGAACCATCCCAACTTTTCATGGGGTGGCAATCAGCAGCAACAGAATACAGGCAGACCACAGGGTAATTCTAACCAACCACAGAGGCAACCTCCTCAATCTGATGATAACATGAATGAGTTGCTGAAACAACTTGTGCAGGAGAACAAGCAATTCAGAACTGAATATCAAACCCTCACCACAACAGTGAGGAATCTGGAGCGCCAGTTGGGACAGCTGGCCGGGGCCCAAAATACTCGACCTGCTGGAGCACTACCTAGCGACACTGAAGCTAATCCACGGGCATCACTGAATGCAGTTTCATTGAGGAATGGGAGACAGTTAGAAGAGGTCGAATCGAAAAAGAAGAAGCAGGTGACCTTCAATGAAAAACCGATCACCATTGAGGTAACCGCAGAAAAGTCCAAAGAAGTTTAGAAATCAGTCGAAGAGGCAGGAGCTAAGCAACCCCCACAATTGGTTGCAAGGCCACCACCTCCCTTTCCACAAAGATTACAGAAGTTGAGAGACAATGAGGCCTACAAAAAATTCCTTGAGCTTCTAAAACAGGTACAAATCAACATTCCATTGGTGGACATTTTGCAAGAGGTACCTAAATACGCAAAGTACATCAAGGATATTGTGGCCAACAAAAGAAGATTGACTGAGTTTGAAACGGTGGCACTTACTGAAGAGTGCAGTTCGAGAATTCAAGGGAAACTACCACAAAAATTAAAGGATCCGGGCAGCTTCACTATTCAGATCTCAATTGGAAAACATGCTGTGGGAAGAGCATTATGCGACCTCGGAGCAAGCATAAATTTGATGCCACTTTCAGTGTTCCGACAGTTGGGGTTGGGTGACCCACACCCAACCACGGTTATATTACAGTTGGCAGACCGTTCTTTAGCCCATCCGGAGGGTGTGATTGAGGACGTCCTAGTCCAAGTGGGCTCATTTATATTTCCTGCGGACTTCATCATTTTGGATTACGAGCCAGATCAGGACGTCCCATTTATTTTGGGGCGTCCCTTCTTAGCTACCGGTCGCCCTATCAACATAGCAGAGATTATGCTCACAGAGATGGCCCGTACCAGATTCGGGCGACAGATTAGGCGGCTCTACTATGGCAACCTCTTGACACAGTACATGCGTACTCCCCGAGTATCCGGGGCATGATGAAGTGGTGGAGGCTCCACCGGGCCTTATGGAAATTACATCAGTCATGGAGCCAGCTTCCAAACTCACCCCGGCAGCTAGGTTGGAGCGTGATGAAAATTTAACAAATATATGTACAATGCTATCAATCTACTGATGAGCTGAGCGGGAATTTCTGATGAAGAGCGCATGCACTTGCGCGACGATCTTTCCGGCGCGTCAAAGGAGATGCTCGGGATTGCACCAGGCAGTCCAATCCATTCTGCCGAAGACGCCAACACCGTCCAAGGCTCTGATCATGAAGGGGATGATGAGGATGAAGCCACAGGGCCTATGGCATTGGTACCATTTGAGATGGAGTCTGATGAAATCGGCACGGATTGAGGGGAGTCTTTCTTTTCACCCTACTTTACTTTTCATATTTTCATGCATTGGGGACTATGCATATCTTAAGTGTGGGGTGGGGGAAAGTACTTATGATGCTAGTATTTGTATGTTGTGAAAATTTGTATGTTTTGTGATTTTGGGTTTATGTTTTTTTTTTCCAGTTTTATTTGTTCATTTAATTTACTTCCTGTTAATTTATAATGATTAGTCGTTTTGGGTTGCGTTATAGTTATTTTTGTTGTTATAACTTAGAAAAAAAAAACAGAACAAAAAAAAACAGAAAAAAAATAGAAAAAAAAACGAAAAAATATGTATTATATATATATTCTAGATTTTTCCCGACGATGGATCGTTTTCTTGAGGGAAAAAATTGGATCAAAAACAACAAAAAGATTTTTCTTTATTTTTAGGTTAGTAGGTAATAGTCCTTGGTTTTTCTTAAGGCAACGGTTCTTTTCCAAGGATGTAGCTCGAACCGGGCAATTTTTAATTTTTCTTTTAGGATTAGTCTTAGGAAGAACTGGGGTATATTCCAATACTTCTTGACATAGTTAATGCTAGTACAATAGGTTATGACACATGATCCAATTCCCGTTAGTTGAGTTATAAGTCGAAAGAACAACAACCCAAATTGTGACGCCTCTTCTCAATTGTTAACTTGCTTAACATATAGTGTATTTACTGCTTAATTGTTTCAATTATATATGCTTGCTTAACTCGAAATTTGAACAGAACCGTTGTGATTGAGTCATGTGCATTGTGTGAGTAAGGTTTTGGATTCTCTATGTTGTCTTATATAGTCTAGAACTTGCCCCGTGTGTTAATTAAAGCGAAATTGTAAGTTGGGATAATCTAAGAAATGATATAGGCACTTTCTTGTTTAATTTTGGATGTGCTTGTCACATCAAATATAAATTTATCCATTGCTAGCCATTTTGAGCCTATAAGCCTTTTTCTTTTGGTACCTACACTACAAGCTATTCCCTTTTATTTTGTTCTTAATTTGAGCCTTATTTGAACCTTTACCTCCGGAATCACTTAGTCGCTAGAAGAAGTAAGGGCAGTGTTAGAGGGATTGCCTTGATTATGAATGGAACTGTGAAAAGACTTGTGGGTTAGTTGAAGTTAAACTGAGAAATCACTAGCCGATGAAAAATGTGTATGGAAGGTGAAAAAACAAAAGAAGGAAAAATGATGATGAAAAAAAAAAAGAAAAAATTGTTAGTGAAAAAGATATGAAAAGAAATTCACCTCCTATTGTTGTATGCTAAGTGAATTGAAAAGAAAAGGCTATGTATATGAGACAAATTTAGGAATTGAGAAAAAAAAAAGAAGTGTTTAAATGTTGAGTGTAGTGTATTAAGTGCTTAGGAGGACTAGCCACTAGTACCAAATATATCCTACCCCTCCCCTAGACTACATTACAACCTTACAAAGTCCTAATTGATCTTAGATTTGACTGACTCAATTAGTGAAAATCTACACTACGGGCAAGCTTATGGTACTTTATGGGAAGCATATGAGTTCTTTGCGAGAGTGAGAGTATGTTCTGCAAATTTTGTGTGATTTCATTCATATATGTTCACTCTTCAGATATTGGTGAGGGCACATGATTTCATGAACAATTGGTAATGTATAAATTGTCTTGTTAGGTAAGTATATGTATTGAAATAGCTTAATGTGGCAAGTCGGCTTTTGAGGTTGGGTGGTGACAATTGGGATGTTGGATATTATTGAATTGGATGTCTAAGTGAACTTTACTGGAATAATATGGATTAGTTATGTGTTCATACTTGTTTGCTAGTATTGATTGTGTTCAAGAGTATGAATTGTTTGAAAAGTTGAATGTTTCGTGCTAATATTAAGAGTTTAGTAGTTAGGGAGGTTGTCTATAATCCCATTGCTCGAGGACGAGCAAGAGTCTAAGTGTGGGGTGTTGATAATTGGTAGAAAAGATATAAAATTCTATGTAAATCATCTCATATTTAGCTCTTGTTTTATGAATTTGGGATGTTAATTGTGTCAATTCATGTTAATGTAATGTGTTTTGAAGTGTAGGAATGAGTCGGGAGCAATCGGGGACGAAAACGGGGAAGAAACGAGCCAAAACGAGAAAAAACCAGACCAAGGGAGACTGGGCGCCACAGGCAGTTCCTGGCGCCACCTGTGGCGCTGGAGGCAGAACAGCAGAAGAAGTTCACTGGACGCAGCGCCCTGGGGGGCGCCTGGCGCCAGCCAGGGCGCCGACTGCGGGGAAACGTCCTAATCCGTCTAGGAGACCCCTAATTCGACCCCAAACCTTCCCAACTCCTATATAAATACCCCTAAACCCATCTTGGAGGGGGAGAACGTGATTTTGAAGGCTAAGAACGCTAAGGAACATCAACAACGCAATCGATCTTCAGTTCATCAATTATGTCTAGTATTTCTATTAGGTATTCAATACTTCATCTTTTGATTTTGTTGAACATGAGTGGCTAATCACCCTTTGTTCTGGGGTTGTGATTAGCCATGAATATTGTGTTTCGAACTTGACGATTTCGTTTTTATATAATTCATGTTAATATGATTGTTTCTTCAATTCTATGCCTAATTGCTTAATTGTTTTGGTCATCAATTAAGTTCTATCAATTATCTACGCTATGTTTGGGAAAACTATGTTTAGATTAGAATAAGAATTGAAGAAAGCATGTTCTTAACCTTTTTAAGGGGGCGGATTCGTGGTTAGGATAGGAATAGACTTAATCTCCATGTTTAATTGAATATCGTGTTCTTATTGTATTATTGCTAGATTAATTCCATAGGGAATATAGGTGTTAATCTTGTTAGGAATAGGCGAATAGTACTTCGGAAGAAGGCTATGAGTATATTTATTGATCAATTAGCAATCATACATGAATTATATGAACGAGAAGTCAATTAGAACGCAATAGGATTGGAAACATAATCACAAACCTGGAATGTTTGTTTTATTTGATTACAAAATACGTACTTTGTTCTTTGCAATTCTTAGATACAAATTAGAATTATAAGTAGAATAACTCAACTATTAAACTTGATTCTTGCTTGCTTAAATAACAGTATTAGTTCGTTAGAAAGTAGTAAATTTAAGTCCCTATGGGTACGACAACCTGGACTCATAATCCTATATTACTTGTCGACCACGTATAATTGCGTGTGCGTTAGGGAGCAACATACTCTTTTTGCGAGAATTACTATAAATCCCTCTGAAGGCTTCTGACGGTTGATTAGACGCACGTCTCTCCGCATTTAATGTTCCGAACACGCGTCATCCCACGATTCTGCACAGCTTTTGCTGATTATCGAGGTAATTATGGCCATGAATTTAGCCTCCAAAATTTTACTTAGACGCATCATTCTTTTCCTTTGCACTTCATAATTTCTCGAGCTTTTGATTTGCATCTTTATTCTCCATCCTTTCTCTAATTCTCTTCAAACAAAAACCTATTCCTTCTTCTTATTCAACGGCTTCTTCCTCCAAGTGTGTCGGTTGTTCAAAGAACAAGAACAAAGGCGAGGACTCTGCTCCTCTAACGGTGGGTTTCATTATCCCAAGAAGACTCAGTACCACGAAGAAATTTGAAGAGAAATTTCCTACTGCTAACCCTCGTACATAGACCGTTAGTAGGTATCCTTCTTCCATTCGTCCTTCCAGTATTCCTGCTGTGAAGGAAGATTGTCGCTGCCATGAGTTGGATATCATTTCTCCTGGTCTATCAGAGCGAGCGACCCTTCCCAAGGAAGATTTTACATGCTTTTACACATATCCCTTTACTTTGGGTACATTTTCTTTGAGTGGAGAGCTTGATTCCGTGATTGCGGAGTTTTGCCTTCGCTACCAGGTGAGTTTGGCAGAGGTAAGTCCTTTGACGCTTGTACCAGGAGGCTGGAGAAGAGATAACATTAGCTCGTATGATGAATCTCTACTCCCCAAAAGTTTTTCCGTGAGGGTATGATAAACCTCTGCAAACGTGGTCACTATGCTCTGTTGACTAGCATGGATGATAATAACGATCATGGGTGGACGGAACGGTTTGTTGCAGTTGCCACCAATAATATCATTCCGACAACGGCTTCATCCTTTCTGGCCGCTTGGAACCGCACTCGTAAGATCTTTATTTAGTATATTTTCTTTCACTAAATACTCTTCTATGGCCGTATCGACTCTTCACCCTTTGCATGTTTCAGCAACTCGATGGATCCCACCGGTGGTAGAAGGCTTGGACCGGTGGGTTCAGAAGATCTTGGATGTTAAGACACCTAAAACTCGTTTGTGGAAAGAATTGGCCCTTAAATACGGGTGGAAGGCCAAAAATCATGGTAATTTTGGCTTACCTTGCTTTCATTATTTTTTGTATATGGAGAACTTGGTCGAACTCTTCTGACTTGTTCACAAAATTAGGTCTACCTGCAGGCTCTGTTGCTGTCCCTAAGAAGGACTTCTTGGCTAATCCTTCTGATGCAGCGAGGCTGCTTCAGGAGGCACTTACTCGAACAGGTACCTCCGGGCCTGTTTCGGGCACAAACACTTCTTTACGGAGTCCCCGGGCGGAGGATAAACAATCGAAGAGAAGACGTTCCTTCGCGGTCAGGGAAAAGAATAAAAGGGCAAAGACTGATGCCCCCGAGTCATCTCTGGTGGCGATGGTGATTGGTCTTCCTTCCGAGCCGGTCATAGACACCATGATGATTGATGATGATGATGAAGAAGCTAGTGATGATGGAGCTTCTCTACATAGAAGGCGACGATCCTCATCATCTCAACAGGATGCTCGACTTGTTGAGACAGTTACACCAACCGAGGATGATTTGTCGGCACTTTGGAAAGAATTTGATTTGGTAGATAATGCCAATTCCCATTTTCGAGCCCCAAGTGTTGTGTCCGGTATTGCGGAGATGAGTACCAGATCCATGCCGCTTTGCTCGGTGATCATCCATCCACCAGCACTGCATTTGATGCAACTGTTTCTCACCTTTCGACTCTATCAGCTTCATCTCCACCTTCACCAACACCAGCAACTGCTACATTATTTTCACCAGCCGCACCTGGCCATAGAAAGGGCATTCCTCTTCCCAGTCCCCAATTCATGGGAATTTGGGGAAAAATTATGATGCCCCTTTCGAAGATCCACAAAGGAGGAGGAATGTTATCCTTTCGGTCTCTACCGGGGACAACCTGCTCTCCCGGCCGGTGGAGCTTGCTAACTATCTGAAGCCTTTGGCTTTAGAGAAAGATTGGGAAAAGAATCAAGTACTCTCGGGGGAGTGTTTGTTGAACAATCATACACAATGGTGCGTTCTTTTCTTCCTTTGTTATTTCTTCTACTTTTGTATGAATGTATTCTAAGTTTTACTTCTTCTTGTTTTATAGGCCAACTTTCTTGCTTCGAGGGCCTTCAGAGGTTGATTCGTGAGAAGGAGGAACTTACTTCTAAATGGAATCAGCTTTTGGTGGAACGGCACCAAACTGTTCTCCGCCTCTCGGAACTAGAAATCAAAGCTACTGAGGCCGTTATTTTTTGCAGCAAAGCGAGCAAGAAGTGGTAACCCTTAGACAAGAAATTACCCCGCTGAGGGTTGGATTTGATGAAGCCAAGGCCAAATGGGTTGAAGTCCAGGACACCGATCTTGCTGCAACCGAGCGCGAGGCTGCTACTGCCGAAAAAGTGACTGACCTAGAAGCAGCCTTGAACTCCAAAATTGAAGAGCTTGTTGTTGTGAGCGCGAAACATGCCCAGTTGGAAGAGAAGTACAAGAAAATTATCAAGCACAACTGGCTCTTTAGTTCTACTGTCCATGATCTTGATGTTAGCCTTGGATCTATTAAATCTGCCGGAAAAGCCTTTCTACCGAGGTTACCCAACTCAAAGAAGAACTTAAGCGTCGATCGACTTCCCTCATTTTTGAAAAAAACTTATGCCATGTACAACATGAGGAGAAAAACCTTGGAAGAGGCCAAAGCATGTATCATTGACTATGATGTCGAAATTGCTAAGGCCCGAGAGCTTGAGTTGGTTGCTAAAAATGGACTCCCAGCGCAGTCTGATGCTTCTGGTTCTTCTAGCTACGGTTCCGAGTTTTCGAGAACTGGAGAGGAATCTGAGAGCGATGATGCTGAAGAACAGACTGGGGAAAATGCCGAGCCATCGGTAGAACCACCTACTTCTCCCGGGGATGCGGACACTTCTCTTCCTCCTGGTTCCGGAGACACTGCAGTTTAGCTTTTCTTTTCTTTTTACCATTTTGTACTTTTACCGTTTTGGCACGTTCTTGTAGATAAAGACATATTTTTGCTCAAGTATTATTTGAGTTTTACTTTCGTTTGAATATTCATGCAAGTCTTTAACCTTTGCATTTGCTTAAGAATTTTGCGCATATTTTTCTGTTCGCACTTTACTATGTGTAGTCTCGGATGCGTTTTCCTCGAAGCACTTTGGTTCCGAGCATTATCCCCTTTATGTGAGGGTTTCTATAAGTATTTTCGCAAGTTTACTTTTTGCGTCCTTTCGTGTACGTCTTCGGATGCATTTTTCCTCGATAGCAATTTGATTCTGGGCACATATTCTTCCGAAACCAACCCTTTAACGTGAGGGTTTTCATAAGAGAGGGCCCTCTTATGTTTATAGTGCTCTTGAAGAGGACGTATCCTGTTACGTCACTAACATTTGAAGTATTTGTTTAACTTTCAAATGACAAAGTTAGTTCATCGTTCAAACAAGATAAAAACAAAAGGATTTCATTTCATATAATTTCTTCTATTTTCAAAAGTACACAAGAATTTATTATGCTAAAAAGAAATTGCCATTACTTGTGGCTATCTTGTATAACTTATTTCTACGGGACTGGCTGCGCATTCCCCGGTCCCGATGATGCATTTTGTTTCTGGATTTTCGTTTCCTCGGTTGGCGTGGCAGTAAATATTGCCGTATCCTCATATCATCCCCCCCCCCAGTGTTCGAATGCAAAGAATGCGAATTGGAACACTGGAAGTCTTGTGCCGTCAAAGATTCCACCAATGAATTGCTAGATAATCCTTAACTCGGCAACATACCTTACTTCCCCTTAGGAATCCATGCTATCGAGCAAAAGACTATCTAACAATCTTCCAGTGGTTTGTGCTCGTGAACGGTCGGGTAATCTTTGTTCGGTAGTAAACTTAACTTCCCAGTGGGAATTTTCTATCAAGCCGAAGATTATCTAACCGTCCCCGAGTAAAAACTTGTTTGTTTTCCTTGCTATCAAAGGTCTTATTGCTACTGTCTTGGTAGTATGCTTTCTAGCGCTGCCTCATTAAAAACCTTGCCAGAAAAATCCAATTGGGACAAAAACTAAACGAAGAAAAAAAAGAGTGCAGCACATATTTTCCGCTTAAATAATGCTCATCAGCAATAATATCTTTTGAGGTGTGCCACGTTCCAGTTGCTAGGCAACTTGTCTCCATTCTGATTCTTCAACTCATATGAATCTTTCCCAGTGATAGTTGAAATCCGATAGGGACCTTTCCACGTTGGACCTAGCTTCCCCGCGTTGAGCTCCTGGGTATTTTGGGTTACTTTCCTCAGAACCAAGTCTCCTACTTTGAAATAACGGAGGTTGGTTCTTCGATTGTAATATCGCTCCATTCTCTGCTTTTGAGCTTCCATTCTCTGCTTTTGAGCTTCCATTCTCTTCTTTTGAGCTTCCATTCTTACACACGCCAAGTCCCTGCGTTTCTCGAGAAGTTCCAAGTTGATTAAATTTGCTTTGTTGTTCGATTCTTTATCTGCCCGAAAATATCTCAAAGTGGGTTCACCCACTTCCATCGGGATTGGGGCTTCAGCACCGTACACAAAGGAAAAAGGATTTTCTCCTGTGCTTGATTTGGACGTTGTTCGGTAGGCCTAGAGGACTCCGAGCAATTCTTCGGGCCATTTGCCTTTTGCTGCTTCCAACCTTTTCCTAAGGTTTTGAATAATCATTTTGTTCGTTGACTCCGCTTGACCGTTTGCGCTCGGATGATAAGGAGAAGATGTGATCCTCTTTATCTTCAAATCTTCAAGGAACTTTGTAACTTTTGCACCGATAAATTGTGGCTCATTGTTGCATATTATCTATTTTGGTATTCCAAACCTGCAAATTATATTTTCCCACAGGAAATCGACCACTTCGATTCTCTAATCTTCTGATAAGGACCTACTTCAACCCATTTAGAAAAATAGTCAGTCAGAATTAAAAGAAACCTTACCTTTTCAGGAGCCGGTGGCAGCGGTCCAACGATGTTCATCCTCCATTTCATAAATGGCCATGGGGACATAACCGAATGTAAGGGTTCTACCGGTTAGTGTACTAGTGGTGCGTAGCGTTGGCACTTATCACATTTTTGTACGAAGTCTTTGCGTCTTGTTCCATGCGAGGCCAGTAATATCCTGCTCGTACCAACTTCAGCACCAAAGAATCTGCGCCCGAGTGATTGCCGCATATCCCTTCGTGGACTTCTCTCATGACATAATTATCTTCTGATGCTCCCGTGCTCGAGATAGTCAATTATTTCATTTCTCCAGTCCCAGACCAGACTAGTCAAATTTACCTCATAGTAACCATCCGTATCCAGGACTGAGTTCATTAGTTGCACTACCGTCCCGGACTCCGATCCCTTTGTTTTCGTCTATGATCCTAAGTTTGCTAATGCGTCCGCTTCTACATTATCCTCCCTCGGGATATGAGTAATTGACCACTCCCGAAATCGTGCCAAAATAGCATGGACCTTTACCACGTATTGTTGCATACGTTCTTCTTTGGTATAAAAGATCCCGTAGACTTGATTTACCACCAACTGCGAGTCACATTTGATTACGATAACCTCGGAATCATGTCCCTGGGCCAATTCTAGCCCTGCAAGCAAAGCTTCATACCCTGCTTCATTGTTAGTTAAAAGGACTGTTCTAATGGCTTGCCTTAAGGTTTCCCCCCGAAGGCGTGATTAAGACTATTCCGAATCCAAACCCTTTTACGTTGGAAGCTCCCTCCATAAATAAGGTCAAAACCCCCGATGTCGATTCTGACACCATTACTGCCTCCTTGGTTGCCAGAGGCAGTAGTCCCGGGCTGAAATCGGCCATGAAGTCAGCCAAGACTTGCGACTTAATTGCCGTCCTTGGTTTAAATTCTATGTCGAACTCACTCATTTCGACGGCCCATTTGACCAATCTTCCCGAGAGCTCGGGTTTTTGGAGGATGTTTCGCAAAGGGAAAGTAGTCACCACAACTATCGGGTGGCATTGGAAGTAGGGCCTTAGCTTCCGAGCGGCGACTACGAGAGCTAAGGCTAATTTTTTCAAATGTGGGTAGCAAGTTTCTGCTTCTGTTAAAAATTTTCTAATATAATAAATGGGAAATTGCGTACCTTCATCCTCCCAAACTAACATCGTACTTACCCAACTTCTGAAACCGCAAGGTAGACTAGCAATGTTTCACCTTCTTTGGTTTTGAGAGCAATGGAGGGCTTGATAAGTACTTCTTCAGGTCCTTCTGAGCCTGCTAGCACTTCGGTGTCCATTCAAAATTATTTTTCTTTCTGAGCAGTATGAAGAAGCGATGACATTTTTCCGACGATCGGAAAATAAACCTGCTCAAAGCTGCTAATCTTCCTCTGAGCCTTTGGACTTCCTTTACATTCGACAATTGATCCGGTATATCCTCTATGGCCTTGATTTTGTCGAGGTTTACCTCAATTCTCCTTTGTGAGACCAGAAATCCCAGAAACTTACCAGAACTGGCCCCGAGCACGCAGTTCTCGGGATTAAGTTTCATGTTATGCTTCCTCAGGATGTCAAATTTTTCTTGCAAATACTTAAGGTGGTCACCTATATTCAAAGACTTAACGAGTATATCGTCTATTAAACTTCCATAGTCTTTCCTATTTGCTTTTCAAACATCTTATTTACGAGCTATTGATAAGTGGCTCCGGCATTTTTCAACCCAAAGGGCATCACATTGTAACAATATATATCGAAATTCATTATAAACGAAGTCTTTTCTTGATCTTCCGGGTTATCTTGATTTGGTTGTACCCGAAATAAGCATCGAGAAAGCTCATTAACTCGTGTCTGACCGTGACATCAATTATTTGATCGATATTTGGCATTGGGAATGAGTTTTTCGGGCATGCCTTATTAAGGTCTTTATAGTCTACACACATGCGAAATTTATTATTTTTCTTAGGAACTACTACAACATTAGCTAGATAGTCCGGATATCTTACCTCTCGGATCAAACCAATATTAAGCAAGCGGGTTACCTGTTCTTTGACGAATTTATTCCTAGCCTCGACAATAGGGCATTTCTTTTGTCTTACCGAAGGTACGTTGGGATCCAAACTCAGCTTGTGCACGACTACTTCCGTCGGGATACTTATCATATCCTCATGCGACCATGCAAAACAATCGGCATTAAATTTAAGGAATTCAATAAAACCAGACCTGAGCTCTGGATGCAGTCCTGTACCCAAATGGAATTTTCTTTCTAGGAATTCTTCGAACAATGCAACTTGCTCCAGTTCCTCCGCCTTGGACTTCGTTGCGTCCGTCTCTTTTGGAACTTGGAAATATCTCGGCACCTGATAATGTTCTGATGACTCTGCTCCCGGACTAACTTCTTCTAGCTCCGGAGTAGGTGCCGGTTCCTGTAATTGCTATGTCGTGTGCTTCTTCCCTTTGCTACTGGAAACTGAAATTACATTCATCTCCCTTGTTGCCGATTGATCACCTCTTATCTTCTTGATTCCTTCGAGCGTTGGAAACTTCAGCAATTGGTGATATGTTGAGGGTATAGCTTTAATCTCGTGTAACCATAGTCTTCCCATGATGAAATTGTATCCCATGTCACCATCTACTACTTCGAAGAGAGTTGTCTTCATTACTCCTTCAACATTCGTGAGCAGCAAAATCTCTCCTCGAGTCGTCACGTTCGCAAGGTTAAATCCAGCAAGGAGCTTTGTTGCCGGAATAATGATTCTGGTGAGTTTAGCTTGCTCCAATACTCTCCATTGTGTGATATTAGCCGAACTTCCTGGATCCACTAGAACACATTTAATCTTAAAATCTAGCACATGTAAAGAAATTACCAGTGCATCGTTGTGTGGTAACAACAATCCTTCTACGTCCTCCGTGAAAGTGATATCGTCTTCCGGGAGTCTTTTACTATGAGTTATTGATACTTTCATCTTCTTCGCTGCCGAAAAGGTGACCCCGTTAATCTCATTCCTCCGAAGATCATACTGATCGTTTGGCATGGGGGTTTTTCTCCTGCTTTTGAAGGTTCCGCATTGTCTCTGTTACGACCATAATTTTTCTTAGCTCAGTCACTCAAGAATTCTCTGAGGTGACCATTCTTCAATATTGTTGCCACCTCTTCCCGGAGGTGTCGGTAGTCCCCTGTTCTGGCCGTTTGTCCCATGGTATTCACACCATAAGTTAGGATCCCTCTAGCTAGAATCAGATCTCATAGGTCTCGGGAATCATGCCTATTTAGTGTTTCTCATGGCTGACACTAAGTCCATTATGCTGACGTTGAAGTTATATTTCGATAACTTGGGTAAGAAGGATCCTGAGACCCCGACGTCTCTTTATCTTAAAGTGTTCTATTGTTTCGACCACGATTGGTCCCTCTGTCAATGGTGAATTTATTTGCTGCCCGGAAGTTTCTGCCATGGCCTTCGGTCCACTCGTAAGGCAAAAATTGGCCCCTCAAAGCCCATCTATCCGCGTCGTAGTCATCCTTTGATTTTTCTCTGCTCTTCTCCCGTCCTTTGGACAATGATGTAGAACCGACTTGGTCATCTTCGATTCTTATCTTTGACTCGTACCGGTTGTGGACATCTATCCAAGTTGTTGCTTGAAACTCAAGCAGGATTCAGCTTTCGGAAAGCGTCTGAGCTTCTCGGTTTCAATCCTTTGGTAAATGCTTCAGCTGCCTATTCATTCGGATTCTCCCTGTGCAATCCTGAATATGTCGGCCTTCTGGACTTGTACTTTTCTGGCCCCAGCATGAGCACTGATGAAATAATCTGCGAGCATCTCAAAGGAATCGATGGAATGCTCGAGTAATAATGAGTACCATGTTAGAGCTCCCCTCGTGAGAGTTTCTCCAAATTTCTTTAGCAACACAGATTCAATTTCATGAAGAGCTAAATCATTTCCTTTACCGCCATTGTGTAGGTGGTAATATGTTCATGTAGGTCTAAAGTCCCGTCATACTTTGGAATGTCAGGCATTTTGAACCACTTTGGGATTAGTTCTGGTGCCGCACTCGGCTTGTACGGCAATTGAGTATACTTTTTCGAGTCCGGGCCTTTCAATACTGGTGGCACACCCGGGATTTGGTCCATGCGGACGTTCACTTCCCTCATAAATCGTAATAGTTTATTCTTGAACGGGTCGTTCACGTTGTTGAGACCGGATGCGCTCCCCCAGTCCCGTCGGAGCCAACTTCACCCTGGGAGTGTTGTTGTCGACTCTCTGCATTGTTTGGTTTGCGGGAATACCATGAGGAATTGGATCTCGTCTATTTGCGCCTGCTTCAGCTCCGTTATTCCTGCCGTGTGAGATGGCCTAGAATGATCGCATGTTGCTCTTGCAAGACCCTCACTGCATCCACGACATGTTCCTCATCAGCATCATTCGGAATTGTCTCCTGAACCTGTCGAGGGTATTGCCTGACATGCACCAGCATGGCGTCATTCCCCTCATTGCGGGTGTCACTGATTGAGTCCTCGAAATGAGGCTGATCCCCTCGGATTTTAGGGTTATGCGTGTTGTTAATAGTATTATCTACCATTTTTTGTGATTTTTCTAAGACAAAATAATCAAATCAAGTTAGTAAAAAAGGCACGGATCAATTTAATTACATGGCTGTTTAGGCCCCACAGTGGGCGCCAAACTGTTTACCCATAAAACGGTACAGTTGAATTTATACGTGATTTCTAGACAAGTGAACTAATCTGATCCTGAAATAATGCAATAATTAAAGAAATGTACAATACTTTACCTTAAAATGTAGATGAAACAGCAGAAAGGACAGTTCCGGAAATAAGGTTTCGGGGCACAGCAATAATGAGATCAAAAAGCGGGAAAGTAAGATTGCATTAAGCTTTGTATAGAATGTAGTGTAAGTTTTGCCAGAAAATTTGTGTCTTTTACAATGATAACTGGGCTCACTATTTATAGCTGTGTCTAGGGAAGAAGGTCCGAGGATCGTGCCCTCCTTTAATGTCAATTATGAGGGTCATTGATGAAAACTTAACGATGAACATAAATGTCAAATTCTCTGTAATGGGCCATCACTCTTAATGCTGCAGAATATTCCTTATTAAATGCTACTGGGCACAGAGCATTTAATACACCTATGAACGTTATCCCTTCCGGTGACAAGCGGAATGGATGTGTTCGGTCTTTGGTCTTCGGCTATCCTCATCTTGAGTTCCACATATTTTTCCTCTAGATGACCATGTGTTATATCATATTTCACCTTATACAGTTGTCATTATCAATTCTTTAATGTTGCTAATTGCCAGAAAGTGCTTTCCCAATACAGCTTTATACCATCTAGATTTTGATTTAGAAATTGTAGTAGCTATCTAGGCATCTAGCACAAGTTTAGGGCAAAATACAAAACTAACCGATTGGTTCAAACTACTTACATTCGCTAGCTAAAAATATATATAATATGTATATTTTGTATTTAATACTAGTATACTACATACAAATTTTTTTTTTAGAGCGGCAAAAAAATATATTTAAGTTGTGTTTTTGTAGTCTTCCCTCTCATCAACATGTGAACTTAAATAAAAGAGTCAAATCCACTTTACCCCCTTAACATTTAAGAATTGGGAAACAACATCCCCCTCACGTTTTGAATGGGAAAGGGAACCTCCTTATGCAATAGCTTTCCAGTGAAATAATTTTATTTTTTTAAAAAAATTCTTTTTTGAATAGATAATTTTAGAATAACCAAGTTCTTTAATTATAGCCAAAATCTCAACATATGACAAACAATTAGGATCAATATAATTTATGGAGTTCTCCGTCAGCCTTCTTCCTGCATTGTTTAAGATATGATGTAATGTAAAAATGTCTCCATAATAAATTTTTAAATATGACATTATCAATTATAATTTCTGTTCAATAAAGATATTTTCAAAATAAGTAAAGTTTAATAATTGCTTTAGTATAATAATTTTAATATACAAAGAAAATACAAAAATAAATTAATAATTATAGCAACAATTCTTTCATCTATGTCAGAGGATTGACTATTTCAATGTATCTTTTTCCCTTCATGAATGCTAAAGCAACCATGGTGAATGTGCGTTCAACATATTTCTTTAATTTCGTACGCAAATTCTTTTTTTTTTATTGCAAAAATTTTAACAATGACCTCAATATAACCTCAATATAATATAAAATATCTTAAATTTTACAAACAAGAAAGGCGAAATTCAAGTATTGGTTTGATGAAAAATATTATACTTCACCTTTGAAAGAATAGAGAGAAAAAAATCTCTATTTTAAAAAAGAAACTCTCACCATAAAAATATTGTATAAGGGGATTCTCTCCCATTTAAAATGTGAGGGGATATTATTTATCAACCCTTAAAGATTAAGGGGATAAAGTTAATTTTACTCTAAATAAAATCTCTGATACTTGTATATCAGAACGATCCTGTTGGATTTTAAGAGTTATCTTTAATACCCTGATAGTTTATGATCATACACTAATATTTTTATGTTTGCATATTTAATTGCAGTGTGGACTAGCATCTGGAAATAAGAATTGAGCAGGCCATCCTAAAGATTACACGCTTGGCCTAAAAAATTAAGGAACATGAACCGCCAATCCTAAAGCATAAGAAGGGGTGTCAATGGTTCGGTTGGTCGGTTATTTTATAAAATTAGTATCATATTAATTTTTCTTTTACTCTATTTTGTATAATCAAAATTAAACTTTTTGAATCGCCTCAATCATCTTGGTTTCTCTTCAATATCGGTACGATTCGGTTAATTTTCAGTATTATATTAAATGTCATGTAAAAACTTGTATATTTTTTACTGTTTAAAGGATGAAGAATCAAGAAAACATGAAAGATAACCAAGGTACTATTCTACAACAACGTAAAAGAAATAATGTAAAGATAAGAGAAGTAGAAAAATATTAATCTCAAGAATAGGATCTATAGAAGATTAAGTATTAAAAAAAAGAGAAATTTAAATAACACAAGAGAAAACAAATCCAATACATTGTAGTTTTCTACTCAAAATCACTGAAATACATTGCACCTTGCTGCTCAAGATGATGAAACTAATTTAGCTTCAATAAGAGTAACAGAATATGTTTGGATGTTAAAATTTTGACTTTTAATTACTTGTTAGCTTGTAATCATTTTCATAATCCCAAGACCCATGGAAAACGTTTAATGCTTTATTATTTTTAAATGTTATATGTAAATATATTTTTTACTTGTATTTATTCGATACAGTTCAGTATTTTTTTTGATTTATTTTCATAAAATTAAAAACCTACTCTAACTGTCACACCTCTTTTCGTATATTCCCGGGAAGGAAATATATAAAAAGAGTTTTTCCAATTAAAGTGACATTATTCGAACTGGGATTATTTATTTAATTTTTAGAGTCGCCACTTGGAATATTTTAATTGGTGTTCCAAGTCACCGATTTTTTTTTATCCCAGATCGAGAAAAATTTCGACTTCCTTTTTGAAGTCTGCGAACCAGAAATTCTGAGTAAGGAATTCTGTTAACCCGATGGAAGGTGTTAGGCACCCTCAGATTCCGTGGTTCTAGCACGGTCGCTTAATTGTTATAATCGGCTTATTATCTGATTTTAATACCTGTTATTAGTCTATAGTGCATTTTACTTTATTCCGCTTTTTCGCTTTTAAAATTATTGGAGAATTGCAATGTTAATCAAAATATGTCACGAATTACGTCACGTAAATGCACCCGTAATTTGTAACATCCTTTGATTGAACATCGGGATTTTAGATTTGGGTCACATAAATGCGCACCCGAATTTTAGAAAATTTAATTATTAGAGCAGCGCGCCTAAAGCAACTACGTGTTTTTAGTTTGTCGAGGGCCATGAAATTTGCTAAATAGCGCGCCTCGGTTTTCTAAGTATTTAATTAATGAGGGTTATATGTTTGTAAATTTATTTGGTATGGCGCACCTCAAATTAATTCGAAAGCTTTTGTTATTCGAAGTTATTAAAATCGAGTTACCTAAAAGGCACCCCCGAAATTGACATTGTCACTATGCCACGGGAACCGTACCCATAGTCACAATGTAATTTATCATACCTAAAAATGAGAGACTAATGCTTGAAATGTTTTAAGGTTACTCTAATTCCACATTTAGTTAATTAGGAGGGCCATTGATGATCATTGCTAATTGTATGGCGCACCTCTATTACTTAAAATAACTTCTAGCACTAAGTATCATTACTAGGAAATGACATTGGTGATCATATTCAGTTGGTTTCCAACGCGTACATTTTAACCTGATAACAATTGGCCAATACAGATTCATTTGCAAATATAACCATCGACTATGCAAACTAAATAATTTGAATCTTTAAGGCTAATCTTAAAAAACATAATCAATTGCAAACACAACTGGCAGTCTCTTAAAGGCAAACACACTTTTTTGCTTTAACAAAAATCATTTCTATAGTAGCCATCTTAAAATAGATCAATCAGCACAACTTAGTTACAAATATAGCCATAAAATTCATGAATGCACTGCAATCTGGATTTTATACTAACAGTACTACTTCTCAAGCACAACCAGCTTAACGAAAACTGATTACAAATTAAAAATTTGCAATATGATAAATCTGTCACCAGGAATGAGCCAATTTTACATGATTGCGAATATAGCCACTATACGTATGCCATAACAGTTTGAATTGAAAGCTGATTTTTCAGAAAACAGTCCTCATATGGTTCTTAAAGTGCATCAATTCAAATTTCGCATACAACCAGTAACTTTACAAATATACCTTGATTATTACATGAACATTACTGTTTTTTGCAAACAACAGTATAGAAGAAGCAACCAGTTAATGCAACCTTGTTACCACCAACAGCCATTATCCTTAACAAATTCAAACAGTCAGAATTGGGGATGCGAATGAACCATCGATTACTACTGTAAAATATCAACACAAAAACAAATGCTCTATTTGACTGGACGAAGCACTACTTTCTATTTCATCAAATGCTCAACATAAAGCCAACAGCTATCATCAAACTCAGAAGCGATCTATATCAGGAATCAGTATAGCAGGAATTATCCTCTAACAACGAAAACAGGAAGATCACAGAATATAACACAACAGTGATATAACAATACGTAGACTAAACATTAGTTGTTTCAAACACAACCAGAAACAGATTCCGAACTAAGCGGCAATAGAAGCAGCAAAGTCATTTACTAACATATTCATACTTATCAACAATGAATGAACGAATTAAATGGAATGAACGGCGAATCAAGGGTATGCGAAATCGAGCCAGTAAACATCAAACAACTTGTTTATTCAAACTCTAAAATGAAATTACACGAGAAGCTTGACACTGACCTATGCTAGTTGAACAAAGAAACGACCTCGTCAAGGCAGCAACAGACACACAGCAACAGCAACTCAACCTTGATGCAATAGAAAATGCCAAGACTTCAGCCAAAATAGCTTAGAAATCTTTCTATTCTCCCTTTCCAACTCTTCTTCCGTCGTTTTTGTAGCTTATATTTTTAAGACTGTTTTTTTTTCTATTTCTTTTTCTTTCCTCTTTTTCAGACTT